>CAUYRH010174242.1:0-51174 GCA_963574655.1 Perodicticus potto
GGGAAATTGTTGTGATTTTTTTTTTGAGACAGAGCCTCAAGCTGTCACCCTGGATAGAGTGCTATGGCATCACAGCTCACAGCAACCTCCAATTCCTGGGCTCAAGCGAGTCTCCTGCCTCCGCCTCCCAAGCAGCTGGAATCACAGGCACACGCCACAACACCCAGCCATTTTTTGGTTGCATCAGTCATTGCTGTTTGGCGGCCCAGGCTGGATTCGAACCTGCCAGCTCAGGTGTACGTGGCTGGCGCCTTTGCCCGTTGAGCCACAGGCGCCAAGCCTGTTGTGATTTTTTTGAAAGGCTCTTCTAAATCCTAAGTCAGCACCCACCTTGTAGAAGAGTTTTTAGGACCTGTAGAAAAAAGAAAGATCTTATCATCTGATCTAAATCAGTGATTTTAACAGGAGAGATGCCTGAAGTCCTTTTTAGGAGTCTGAAAATTTATCATTTTACAGATGAAAAAACTAAGGTTCATGGACACAACATGCCTTGCTTATCGCTTTTCTAAAGAAAAGAAGACAGAGGCTTGGCACTCGTAGCTCAGTGAGTAGGGCACCTTCCACATACACTGAGGCTGGCGGGTTCGAGCCTGGCCCAGGCCTGCTAAACGATGATGACAACTGCAACCAAAAAATAGCTGGGCATTGTGGTGGGCGCCTGTAGTCCCAGCTACTCAGGAGGCTGAGGCAAGAGAATCGCCTCAAGGAGTTGGAGGTTGCTATGACCTGTGACACCATAGCACTCTACCAAGGGCACTATAGTAAGACTCCATCTCAAAAAAAAAAAGAAAAGAAAAGAAAAGAAGGCAGAGCCTATATTAAAGCCTATGTCTCCCTGGTCAGCACTGGACCTCCTGTCTCTCGGCTCGAGGTCTCTTCATCTTGAGGGGCACGTGTAGGGCCCCACCCTGGGGTGAAGGAGGCATGTCCCAGCTCAACTTCCCAGCAGGGCTGAAATGGCAGACACCTGCTCAGAGAAACTCACTACCCGTAGAGCAAAGAATGGCCAGCAGCGGCCAAGAAGGCTGCTGCAGCTGCCTCCCATTTCCCATGAGGACAGAAGGATGAGCCAGAATGCTGAGGCAGCCCACAGAGCAGGCCCCACACACATGGCCTGCAGTTTCCACTGGCAGGCTGCACTGCTCCACATCTCAGATAATTGACTTTGGACAGAGATTTATATGGATTTTTTTTTTCCTTGTCCAGAAAAGCAATCATGTCCTGAGGAAAGAAGACCTCTGGTCAGCTGCAGACCATACAGTCCTTTTTGGCCTCAAAGAAAAGAATATTTCTCAGAAATGTCCATCACGGGGGCCAGGCCCCAGCACCAAGATAAAGTGGCCTCCTGCACTTTCTTTAGCACCTTCCTCTCTGGAGGGTCTCTCCCTTGCCAGGTGCCTCTCCCCTGCCCAGGACATCCAAAGCTCCTGCGCTGCCCACCACCTCTCCAAGGCCGTGTCAAAGCTACAAAATAATCTTTTGCTTTTCTCCTATCAGACTCACATTTGTTTAATTTTTTTTGCTCTGTACAAATTATTTCAGAGAGAGGTGCCGTGAACCAATTCAGGTGTAAATGACTGGAAAGGTGATTTGTGTTTTTAAAGAACAATTTGCAGTGAGATGAGGTCTTTGGCCTAAAGGCACTTGAAAGATGGTCCAGCTGAGAACCCGTCAAACTCCTTTCTGTGAAGCTTTTGGGTTCTACAGAGGTGCTGCTGGGGCAGTCACCAGGCTGGGAGGGATCTCAGGTGACAGGGGGGTTCCGCCCTGCGTCCGTCCATCAGGTCACTGCTGCTTCTGTATAGGTTTTGTATAGAAGTTGCAACCACAGTTTTTCTTCAGAGCATTTGGCTTCTCAAACAAAAATTTAAAAACCAGTGTTCAAGGCTACGACATGTATGAACCTTGCAAACCTGCTAAGTGAAAGAGGCCAGACCCAACAGACCACATATTACGATTACATTTATAAGAAATGTCTAGAGCAGGCAAATCCATAGACACAGGAAATAGATCAGTGGTGGCCAGGAGGTGAGGGAACGGGGAATTAAGCATGACTGGTAATGGGCCTGGGGTTTCTTTCAGGGATGCTGAAAATGTGTTGGAATTGGATGGTAATGAGGATTACGCAACCTTGCGAGCAAACTAAAAACCTATACGTTGTACTCTGTAAAGGGTAAGTTTTATAATATGGGCATTATATCTTAATTTAAAAAATTCGGTGAGATTCCAATCTTTTCCTTTCTTCGAGGAGAAAACTGAGGTCTCAGCAAGATGAAGAGACCTAAAGATCTGCACACCTGAAGGGAGAAAAGCCCGACGTCGAAAGCGGGTCCCTAATCAAATTCCACAGGGAAATTTCAAGCAGCAAGTAGCCTCCTGGGTCCCTGAAATCCCATGAAAGAATCAACAGCCTGGGCGGTGCCTGTGGCTCAGTCAGTAAGGCGCGGGTCCCCTATACCAAGGGTGGCGGGTTCAAACCCAGCCCCAGCCAAATGGCAATTAAAAAAATAGCTGGGCATTGTGGCAGGCGCCTGTAGTCCCAGCTACTCGGGAGGCTGAGGCAAGAGAATCGCCTAAGCCCAGGAGTTGGAGTTTGCTGGGGGCTGTGACACCACAGCACTCTACAGAGGGCGATAAAGTGAGACTCTGTCTCTACAAAAAAAAAAAAAAAAAAAAAAAAGAACCGATAGCCTGTGTTACCTCCAGGGAAGGCTGGCCCTAAGCAGAGAGGACAAGGGCCCCATCTCACATCCCTCCCTCCTATGATTTGACTCATGTGTTGAAAAAACGCTGCCACAGAGGACAATTACACGGGATGTACAGGCAGAGGACTGGATCTGATTGCACAGCTTTGCGCTCAGCTGCAGGAGCAAGTGGGGGCCTGTGCCCCTGCTCCCCAAGCCTTGGCCCAACTACAGAGCCCTCAGGAGCTGTGCACGGCCTGGCCATGAGCAAATCACTTCACCCCATGGCTGGGCTCCTTCTCTGTGAAGTAGTGTTGATAAAATAATCATCCAGGGCAGACACTATTATTTTTATTACCAGGAGCTCAATGCCCAAGGGCTCTCATGTGGAGATTCAGAACTACATGTTAGAAATAGCCCAGATCCATGTCTGAACAGGAAAGGACTGGGGAGGGAGAGCGTTCACAGAACAGGACTTGCTTCTGGGTGTCAAAGTCTTGGATTTCAAACAGAATCTCTCTTCCTCGTCTTTCTGCCTAAAATGGTTTAGGGCTATGGCAAAAGGACTAGGGGAAAAGAAAAAGTCTGCCAAGCTAATTCCACAGTGAGTCAGAGGGGCTGGGGATGATGTGGTATGGGAGGGTATGGGTACCTCGAGCTCACCCCTAGCCACTCCCCTGGGAGCCTGGCCTCGGTGAACCAGCTCAGGAGAACTTAGAGTCTTGGGCCAGGCCAAGTCAGCACTGCTTCTATTAGGTAGCAGAAGCCGGGCTTTAGCAGAGTGCAGCAGAAGTCAGTAATGAATGGCATTCTTTACTGCTTCAGGAGGGCAGCTAAGATGAAGTGTCACGTGAAATACTGAGGAAGAGGCTGCAAACTCAGGGGGATGCTGCAAGAAACCGGATTGATTTATTTTCTTCCACAACCAAGTCGCTGCAAGAGGAAAACTTTAAGTATTCCAGTTGATAGAAACTCATCCGCATTTACAGCCTGGAATGGCATGAGGACATTTAAAGGGTAAATTTTATAACGCGTGCATTATATATGTGAGATCTCAGAGGCAGGAGTTGAGTGGGAGGAACTGGGTGGTGGGAAGAACAGAACATGTATGACTGAGGGAGTTGCTCAGAGAGCCCCCCAAGATAGGGGCAAAGCTTGAGCTGGCTTTGGAAAAACGGGAAGACATGATGGACAGTGTGTAGAAGAAATGCCCATGGTTGACAAATCCTCAGTGTGGGCAGCAGGGGGTGCTGTTTGGCTGGGCAGAGAGAGGAGGGGGCCGATGATGGGAAGACAGAAGCCCAGAGATGAATTCAACTTGCCCCCACCAGCTCCAGGACAGGGCTCTGCACTGTCCTTGCAGGTAGGCAAGGGGCTGACAGAGAAGCAGACGCCTCTACAATGCTTCGACCTGGAGTCCTTAGAAATTTGCCCAGAAGGAAGAACAACAAAAACTTCCATCCAAATCCACACGGTTCTAGAAATCAGATGAATGGGAGCATTTACACCACAGTGAGGTGTCTAGTAAGAACCCACTAATTCTAAGGAATTTCCCCTAAGGAAATGTAGATGTAGCCCCAAGATATTAATTCAAAGGATGCACCAAGGAATTAAATCTCGGGAAGCGCCCACATGTCTGATTTTCTTGTGACTATGACGGGGAAGGGTGAGAGAGGGGACCAAGGGCATTTTTAGGCATCATGTACATGTTTTTTAAATAAATACAAGGAAAAAAATCAGGCTCAGACTGAACTGGCGCCTTTACACTGTAGATTATGGAACTTCTCTTTAGGTACCATTCATAGCATGACATAGAATATGCCACTTGGGTCCTCATTAGCTGCAAAGGGAAGACTCTTGCGAAATAAAACCCATACTCCCTACTGGAGAGTTGGGAATGGGGAAAAAAATAGACCCCAGCTATCCCAGCTGTCATTTAGTGAACTTCAGTTTTTAGTAATTTTGTGGCAATTTACACTCTAATAAAAGTAAGCCCCCAAATTCCTACATAACTTCATGACAAAACAATCCATTAAGTTCCTAAAAGAAATTGTTTCTTTTTCCCCTGGGGTGAACAATCAAGAGAATGGAATTCTCTCTCAGATTAGAGGAGAGAAAGGAACCACAGAGGTTTACCCAGGCTGGGAAGTGGGGGCGATCCTCTTTCCATGGCAGTCAATGTCCAGGTCACTGCCAGAATAGGACAGGAACTGTGTCCTGCTGATTGTGGATGGACACTCCCTACCCACCGCCTCTTACATGCCTAGCCTATAGAAGCCACTCAAAAAATCATCATTGAATTCATAAATAAATTTTTAAAAGGTTGTCTGCAATATTAATTTCAGATACATACATGTGTCCATATGAGATAGGATCAGTATGTTGGACCATATAAAAAAATATTTGGTGCCTTGAATATGCTGAGTATATAACATAGTTAGAAGATATAAGGGGTAGCATGTGTCTCTCTATGGAGGAATAACACAAACCTAACTCCTCCATTTTCAAAATGTCAACTTGATTGCTTGAACATGGAGCTAAAACATTTGGAGACATAGAAATTCAGAAATCCAGGTATTTGTCCCAGAAGTTAGCTAAGAACTAACAGGAATCTATAGCTTACCAAAGACTCATTTGAGACACTGGCTGTCTTGGACAGAATCCAAGGACACGGAAATGGTATCGTTAGGATCGCCAAACTCTACCCTGTGACAAGTTCAACTTGCACTATGTAATAGTGCAAGGGTAGCTAAGGGCTACGTGTGGCTATTGGGCAATAGTGCAAGGGTAGCTAAGGGCTACGTGTGGCTATTGGGCAGTTGAAGTGTGGCCCAAATGGAGATGTGCTATAAACAAAATACACGCTGGATAGCAACAACTTACCATGGAAAACATCTTAATAAATGCTTTATGTTGAAATGATTAAATTTTGGATATATTAGGTTAAATTACATTTTTAAAAATAATTTCACCTGTTTCTTGTGGTGGTGGTGGTGGTGGTTGTTGTATTTGAGACAGGGTTTCACTCTGTCACCCTGGGTAGAATGTGTGGCATCAAAGCTCACAGCAACCTCAAACTCTGGGGCTCAAGCAATCCTCTTGCCTCAGCCTCTAAAGTAGCTGAGACTACAAGCGCCTGCCATATGACACCCAGCTAGTTTTAGTAGGGATGGGGTCTCGCTCTTGCTCAGGCTGGTCTCAAACTCCTAAACTCAGGCACTCCGCCTGCCTCGGCCTCCCAGAGTGCTAGGATTACAGGCATAAGCCACAGCACCTGGCCCTTTTTTTACTTTTTTAATGAGGCTACTAGAAAATTAAAAATCTGAGTCACAGCAGCTGCCAAGTGGAAGCCACCCAAATGTCCATGGACAAACTTACTTTACCTTAAAAAGGAAGGAAATTCTGACACATGCTCCAAACATGGTTGAACCTTGGAGACATCACGCTAAGTGAAATAAGCCAGTGACAAAAGAATAAATACCACATGATTTCATGTATCTGTCCTACCTAGAGTAGTGACATTCATAGACACAGAAAGTAGAATGGCGGTTTCCAGGAACTGAAGGGAGCCGGCGTTGCTGTTTAATGAATACAATGTTTCAGTATGGAAGTTAAAAAGAGTCCTGGAGCTGGATGGGGGTGATGGGCACAACAATCCACTGAAGTGGACGCTTAAAGTTGGTTAAAATGGTCGATTTTACGTATATTTTACTACAATGAAAAAAACTAAAATAACATAAAAAGAATACAATTCACTGAAAGGACTTTTAGTGAGTTGCAAAGGCAAAGAAAAACTCCAGTTTGATTATTCTGGTTTCCAAGTCAATAAAAACACAATCATTGCTTCTGTAACTTCAACTCAAGAATCTCTCCGCGTGTAAGGGAGCCTCCCTGATCGTATAGCAGTTTTCTGGGTCATACAGGTGGGAATTCCAGAGCTTTTTGTTTGTGGTACTGGGAGCTGGGGCTGGCTGGGCGTGACTGGATGTGAATTGACCTGAGTGGAGACCTCCGATTTGGGGCAGAGGAAGGAGAACGGTGGTGTTGTTTGCAGAGCTATCCTAAGAGGAAGGAGACAGGAGATCAAGGTTGTCACGTGGGCTCATTCCTTTCCAAGACTCTTGGGACCCAGAGACAGAAAGAGGTTAGGGCAGAAGAAAGGAGAGAGTGTTTTTAAGAGGACCTGAGTGGGACTTAGCAGAACAGAGCTACTTTGGGGTCCAGGTGACAGATGTGGCACAGAGCATGGGTCAAGAAGGGAGGGCTCTTCTCCCTCCATTTGGGCAGCCGTGAGAGTAGCATTAACCCTGGGTGAAGAGGCTGGTGCTGCCACCAGCAAAGCTGAGTAAAGGGCAGGGCAGGGACGACAGGCTGGTTTGTGGCCACATGGGAGGCTTCTCTTTGTAAAGTCACAGAAATGTTTGGAGAGGCCTTGGTAGGGGGGCTGGAAGACTGCTCCGAGTGTGGGGGTTGAGAACAGGAACTCCATTCCTGACATCAGCGTGACTTACGTGGTCCTCAGGCTGGTGGCGCCAGGAGAGGAGTTATGTTTCATGCATGCTCCGAGGGTGCCCAGGTCTGCTCTAGAGGGAAAAGTGTCCCATAAATGCGAGAGAACATTTTGGTAAAATAGATTTAAGTGCCTTGAACAAGCAAAAATCCAAAGACAGAATGATTTAATTCAGTCTGAAAGGGCCGTAATGAATAACAAGAAGGAAATCATTACCCAGAGGAGATTCTCCTCAGAAATGGCTCCAAAGCACAAAAGCTAAGAGCGCTTTGGGGCAAGAACCAGTGGGCAAGAAAATGGTGAATTCTACAAGTTTTAAAGTGTTTGCATGTGACCCTGCAGCCCCGACCACATCCAGCAGGACCAAAGACACTCATCCCATCTAGCACCAGTGCAGCTGATCCATGGGCCAAGCAAAGTCCTGAGCTGTGGCCCACCTTAAATTGTCAGGGGCAACCATATTGCAAAAAACGCAAATAAAGAAAAAGCCATTCAGCAGGGAGGTACAGCAGAAGCACATACTGTGAGTCCCAAGATTGGGAAAAAGACCAAGCTCTCCCCAACCCTCTCCCCCTATTTCCCTCACTCCTATACCAAGGAAGGAGACACAGATCTGTTGGAACTGGACTCTAGGGCATGTTTCCCAGAGGACCTCATCCCTCCCTGGGTGTCAGAGGGGTCTGCAGCTCACACCAGACGCAGCCCATCTTCTCTTCCTCCGCGGTAAAGTTAACCACGGTCTTCTCCCAGCAGAGGGAGAAGTCTGTTTAGTCGTCCTCAGTTCTGCTTGGAGCAATACTAGCCTTTTGATCTCCAAGCTGTGCTCCTAATAACTTATAAAATTACATGCAAATTCTGCCAAATTATATTATAAAAGGCAATAAATATAAAGTCTGATGGCTACTCCTGTTTTCAGTCATCAGCATCCCTTTTATGATCATTATGGTCTTGAACAGAAGTATACCAAAAGTCCTCGGATGGAATTTTTGCTTCATGAGTTGGTTCCACATAAAAGAGAATACCAAGATCATCGGAAGGAACGGAGACATTCTGTTCTTTCTAGAGAGGGATGAAAGCCAAGACTTCTATGTACTGTCATTGGCCACTGATGCCTGTTATGTTGATTTTGTAAAATCGTGAAACCCCCCCTGAATCACCAAAGAAAGCCGAGATTGTGATTAGTCTAGTTGTTTAGTGTTAAGTGTATTTCCTTGTATTTGAATTCTTTTGTCGATTCGTGAGCTGCCTGTGGTGACTTGGTTATTTATGGAATGTTCTCGCCACCAGCCAGCTGGGCCAGCTACAGTTTGATTTTGACCCAGACCACCTGAGCTTTCAAGTCCAGCTCCAAAGTTCTCCTGGTGCCTGTCCTCTCCTGCCCCTACCCCAAGATCCAAGGGTGGGTCCCCCTAGCAGCCTTCATCAACATGTAAATTAAATCAGAACAAAACAAATTCCATGGAACGTTTTGATGTAAGCCAAAGTCCTTCGGGAAAATCAGGGCAACGGCACAGAACGCGGGGTTCTCCAAGTGGGGTCCATGGCCCAGCTGCCGCAGACCCTCCCAGGGACCTCTCCCTCTGCTCTGCAGGAGCACACAATCACAGTCATCCTCGTAAAAGTCTGCCATTTTAACTTTTTATTTTAACTTTTCAATTTGAAATAATCTCAGACTTCCAAAAAGTCTGCAAAAATAAAACAAAGATTTCTCATACATGCTTCATCTAGATTTCCCAAATGTTCTTTTCTCTCATAGTCACAGTATAATGATCAACATCAGAAAATTAACGTGGCTGTAATACCTATTATCTAAACTATAGACCTTATTCAAATTGTATCATTTGTCCTACCAATTGTCTTTTTCTGGCCCAGGATCCAATCTCAGGTCAGATTTTGCATTTAGTTTTCATATCTCCTAAAACCTATTGGAGCCCATGTTTACCTCCTTGGTTACTTGCTCTGTGGCCCCAAGGAAAGTGAGAGTTCCATCGACCTCAGGGGCATTGGCAGCCAGAGGAAGTCTGTTCTCACTGCAGAGCAGAGCAGGGGAAGAGTCCCAAGTAGCCAATTGGTTTTCAAGACACTCTGCCCTACAGCTATGAGAGAGAACTTTCTGTCCACCTCCCTGATATCATCACCTCACCACATGGGCACTGAGACTCCAGGGGGCTCCAGGGAGTGCACTAGGTCTGAGGAGAACCTTCAGGATACTCATTCTCCTTTTGTTCAGAGTTCTCACAGATTTTATTATTTTTTTTTTGGTCAAATAAATGAGACTTTCCACAGAGAAGAAAAGACCTGGGGACTCCTCATCCAGATACACTTTCTTTGTAGTTTTTTTTCTTCCCCAAGAGACAGAGTCTCACTCTGGAATGCAGTAGCATGATCATAGCTCACTGTAACCTGGAATTCCTGGGCTTAAGTGATCCTCCTGGCTCAGCCTCTGAGTAGCTGGGATTACAGGTACTGCCACTATACCAGGTGTATTTTTTTTTGAATTTTTTTAAGAGAAAGCCTTTCACTATGTCACCCATCCTGGTCTTGAGTCCCTAGCCTCAAGTGATCTTCCTGCCTCAGCCTTCTAGTGCTGGGATTACAGGTGTGAGCCACCATGCCTCTCAGTGGCTACAAGTTTGAGGATAGTATTTATTTAGAGGATAACCAGCTCTTCAAATTAGGAATTTGAAGTTCAAAAGATAGACAACAGCCAAAGCAATGTCCCCTCAAAGATGTTCATGTCCTAATACCCAGTTTCCATGAATGTTATCTTACACGAAAAAAGGAACTTTGCAGGAATTGTTAAACTAAGGATCTTGAGATGGGGAGATGTTATATCCCCCACAGACTTCACATGTTAAAGCCCAAACCCTCAAAGTGTTTGGAAATAGGACCTTTAAAGAGATATTTAAGATTAAATGAGGTCATAAGGGTGGGGCCATAATCAAACAACTGGTGTCCTTACAGGAAGAAAGATCCCAAGGATATCAGAGAAAAAGCCACGTAAGGAGACAGTGAAAAGGCAGCTACCTACAACCTTATAAGAGAGTCCTCAGAGGACACCAACCCTGCCAGCACTTTGATCTTCAACTTCCAGCCTTCCAAAAGTAGAAGCTTCTAGAAGTGGAGAAAATAAATTAGTTTTTAAAGCCATCTAGTCTATGGCATCCCTAGAAAACAAAAACAGGAGATTGTCCATGGATTATTTACATGGGCCCAGTGTAATCACAAGGGTCCTGTAAGAGTGAGCTGTGAGGGTCAGAATAGGATAAACACTGTTCAGTGGTGCCTGCAGACTTTGAATACAAAGAAAGGGGCCACAAAAGGAGGAATGTGGTGGCCTCTAAACACTGAAAAAGGCACAGGACAGAGTCTCCCTGAGAGCCCCCAGAAGGATTACAGCCCTTGATTATAGCCCACACTTTGATTTTAGCTTCATAGGACTCATTTTGGACTTCTGACCTCTAGAACTGAAAGATAATAAATTTATGTTGTTTCAAACCATTAAGATTATGGTAATTCGTTATAGCAACAATAGGACACTAAGACACAGGTGATTAATGCTAGAGCCAAGATGGAATTTCAGGTTATTAGGAATCTTTTAAAAAGAATAAGAGAAGGCGTTTCATACACAGCTGTGGGTGAATAACACTAATACTATTCAGATTTAGTTTCTACTTTCTTGAAAGACACATTAATTCTTACTGTTTTAGATGAACCAATATCTTATCCTTTAGCAATGTTGTTTAACCAATAAAGACTGCTTTTTCTCCATGTTTTCCTCAACCGCAATCAGAATGTAATTATATATCAAAATTCTACTTCTTCCCAACCTTCATACACAATCTTCTGTTTATGTTATAAGCAAGTTTTAGTTATTGCTAGTAGACAATATGGTATAGTAAAGTGCCCTATAGTCCCAGCTATTCAGGAGGCTGAGGCAAGAGGATGATTATAAGCAAATTGCATCAGATTAGAAAAACTACAGTCAACAATGTCATTTCTTATACTTGACCTCCTCATTCACTGCTGCTTCATTCATTGTTGCCTGGTCACAGTAGGGATCTGAGTTTGCCATCCCTGGTCCAAAGAATAAAGCATGAATATTTGGCCTAAGATTTCAGGCCCTTGCCGACCTTATCCCTGTGGACCTGCTCAAATTTATTTCCCACTCTACACACACACACTATATTCAGCAATTTTGAACTATTTTTGGTAATGTGACTCCATTTCTTACATTTCACAGATGTCTTATAAATAGAACATCTAGCTACAAAATAGGAATTTTAGCCTGGTACTCAAATCTTAAGACATTAGTATTCAACAGCATTATACATTCCAAAATATCCATGAAAGAAAGAAGATAACATTTGATTTAATCTTGTAACCAAAGTCATTTTGATGAGAAATCAAAGCTAGGCAATCAAGAACAAAAAATGTCTACAAACCCTCAAGCGTAATACATCCTGACTACAATCCTGCAAAAACACCCGTGAGGTTACACATAGAATCCCATGGGCCACACAGTGATTTAATAAGCTGACACATACTATTATGAATTGGAAAACACATGTGACAGTATACATTCTGAACAGTATTAGTAACGTGCTGACATTTCCTCCTGGAGGCACAGACTATGTATATATTACCAGAATCATCTTAGCCCAAACAAAATTGATCCTGGTTTAGGAAAGATCTTTACCTGGTTGAGAGTTCAGAGTAAGTGGAGAGGGTGCTGAAAAGAATTTTTTATTTAATGGATATCGGTGGGAACAAGATGATCACTCACAGTGTTACTGACATGTCAGACTTTTCAGGCCAGGGGAGAGGCCCAGACCGGGGAGAGGGGAAAGAGATGGTGTACCCACCCCCTGGCTGCTGGGCCAAGTGAGAGTGGAAGAAACAGAGCTTTGATAAGTACCAGGAAGACGTGAAATCTGAAAAACTCCCTGATTCAAACTCACACATGTATTTGTTAATGTACAAATACCATTTTCAGGGTCTCCATTTTTCAGATGAAGTAACTGAGTCCCTGAGAGTTTAACTTTCCTAAGAAGACACAACTAATAAGAGCCTAGATATTTGAACTTGTAATTATGCCCGCTGTTAATCTCTATTGCACTGCAATAAAAGAGGATGTTTCAATATTTTTACTAATTTTTTCTGTCACTTTAAAAACGATTTCAGAGTTTAAAGCCTTTGTCCTTGATTGACAAGTGATCCAGAGAAGCTTAAAGCAGTCCATTTATAATAAAGATACATCTCACCTATGGACAGATTACCACTTATTGAGTGCCTATTAGGCACCAGGCTCTGTACATGTTGTCTCATTTTATTCTCACAATAATCCTACCAGGTGAGGTAGGTAGTATTGTCCCCATTTTATAGATTAGAAAACAGAAGTTCAGAGTGATAAAATAACCAGTCCATGAGACACAATTCAGAAGTTGTAAAGCCGGGATTTTTCAGGGTATTTTTTCTGACTTAAAAATCTGTGTTCTATTCACAAAACTAAAACTCCCTCTCCAAATATCACAGCATAATAATTGTGACTCATCCCTGACATTTCTAGGCCAGGCCCTGAACCAGATGCTTTGCTTAGACAACTCTATGAGGTTCAGATTACTGTACGTTCACATCCGTAGAACAGGCCTTCGGAGAGGGGCTGGCTTGCCAAGGTCACAGAGTCTAGAACTGAATGACGGTCTTTCAGTATACAAAGCCCAGGCTTTACTCTAAAAGGGCTCACACCCTTTGTGTGAAAATTCTGGATATAGGGAGCAAGTCGTCTGGATAAGTGGTTCTCACATTCTTGTGCATTTAGAATCAGATAAATGTCTTTTTAAAATCGTGTTGCCCATATTAATGGGTACAAAGTTTTGTTTGGGATTATGAAAAAGTTCTGAAAGTGGATAGTGGTAACTAATGATTGCACAACATGGTAAATGTACCTAGCGCCACTGGATTGTATACTTCAAAATGGTTGAAATGGTAGAGTTCGTTATGTATATTTACCATACCACAATAGAAAAAATAACATCGCCCAGCTCCTTATCCCCAGAACCACTAGGAATGGCACCCCGTGTCAGTATTTTTGAAAGCCGTCCAGTTGAAAACGTGTGACTTAGAACCGGGCTCCCCACAGTTTGGTGTGCACGTGAATCAATGGGGGAATCTGTAAACCATAGCCTTTGATCCAACAGGTCTGCACTGGGGCTTGTAAATCTGCATTTCTAACACGCTCACAGGTGATGCCCATGTTGCTTGTCTGTGGACCACACTTTAAGTAGCAAGGCCTCAACCCGGCTGTACATCAGAACCACCTGGAGAGATTTTCCTCCTATGTCTCTAGAATGGTAATAGTTTCTTGTGATTTAAAAAAAAAAAAAGATTATATAAATAAATACATTTGGGGGACTTGGGTTAAACTAACCCAGTGGTTCTCAACCTTCCTAATGCCGCGACCCTTTAATACAGTTCCTGTGGGTTGCAACCCACAGGTTGAGAACGACGGAGCTAACCTAAGTAAACATCTTTTCAGATGCTCCAGTATGCTACACATAATATTGTGAGTCGCTAAGAGGGACATGGCTAAAGGGCAGTGTTTTCCTGGTACATTTGACCTTGGAAGGCATTCCAGAGCACAGTAGAAGGAGCTGTCAACTCCACTGAAGTCTGCCAGGGAATGTCCTGGAATCAGCCCCACCAACCCTCACACACAGACAGTCCGCCTCACTGCCCTACCCCAACTCCACTTCCACACAAGGTCCGCCGGGAGTGCTCCAGCCAGAAGGAAAAGTGTTCATGCTTGTCTTTTCCCAAATGAGTGCCTCTTTCTACCATGCCTTAGAATTGTCTGCATATTTGTCCCATCTTCAGGACGCTTAGTAGGAAGACACATTATCCGCTTTGCATCACAGAGCCTCGCACCAGCTGAGCTATGTACTGAACTACCTATTGAATTAGGCCAGCAAGCTACATAGTAAAAGCACTGCCTGTGTCGGGGAGCAACAGCCACAACAGTCATGCCTTTGTGGAGTCATTGTTCACCTTCACAAATGTAACCCAGTCAAGTCTCATGAATATCTTTGGGGCAGGCAGAGTGCCTTTTCCTAATTTGCAGGTCGGAAGTGAGTCTCTGGGAAGCTTTGCACTTTGTTCAAGGCACCACAACCAGCCATGGGACTGGAATCAGGTCTTCTCAGTCCAAATCTGCACCTGTTTCATGAGACCGTGTTGTACAAATAACAATAATAATTGTACAACACGGTCTGGTCCACTCTCATCTTTCCCTTTTTTTCTTTTTTTTATTAATTTTTTTCCAATTTCAGAGTACAAATGATTAGATCACACTGTTTGCCCTTGTTAGGTGAAGTTCAAGTTGTAGTTGAGCCCTTCACTCAGGAGGTGTGCCGTGTACTCCTACATTGTGCCCGTTAGGTGAGAGCACACCGATCCCCTCTCTGGTACCCCCTGACTTGAATTAAATTGTGTTTTTCACTTTTTCAATAAGGAATCTACAAAAAGCATGCTATCTGTCCAAAGGAGCAGGAGGCAGCCCTCACTGTAGGGTCCCTCTGCCCACTGAGTCCCCAACATGCTGTGCTAACGAAGCCTTATTCCCTGCCATTGACAGTACCTGTCCCTGCCTGTCCTGGGCTCAAGAAGCAGCACTGTGTCCATGCTGGACGGTAACTGCCCAGAACTGGGTGAGATCCGCCCTCTTCCCCTAGCTGCCTAAGACAGGTTTTTGCTCTGTCTTATGTTCTCCAGTCCACTTAGCAAAAAAAGAAAGAGGAGAGAGAAGAAAAAATAGTTTCTGGTTTTGCTTAATTTTAATCCTGAAAATGGAGAAACACGCGTTTCTTTTACTGTTGGTTTCTTACTAAAAAGGCTGTAGGAGTTTGAATCACTGAAACCTACAAATTACCGAGCGTTTCCTTGGCGAGGTAGCAGAAAGGCTGGGCCTCCCCTGCCCTGCCCTGGATCCAGCTCCCCTGACCCACCCTGCAAATCCTGTTTGCGCAGTCCCGTTGGCCCTCGATCCCTCTCCCAAGGAAGCCTACTTTCTCCTGAAGATAGTGGGGTGATGCAACACTGCCCATCTGTGAACTCATGGGGCCTCTGAGAAGTACAAGAGGCTCCTATCTTCTGCGGTAGGTGCATTCTTCCACTTCCAGGGCCAAGGCCAGGCCGAGCAAGGGAGCCATCCTCCTAGGTATAAAATTGTGAAGGGTACTGAAAAACTCAGTAATCTAGATACGTACTATTTAAATACAACATTAATGCAGAAAATCCACGATAAACCGAAGATCAAACTTTTAAATAAAGATGGGATCATTGCTTTGCATGGAGCTGTCACTGATCTTGTCTTTATTTAGAAGTTTGATCTTTGGCTTAGCATGGATTTTTTGCATTGATATTGTTTCAACAAATATTGTATGAAAGCATCTATTTTGATTACTAAACTTTTCTGCACCCCCTTAAGTTTCGTAGAATTTTTTTTTTTTTTTTTTTTTTTGCAGTTTTTGGCTGGGGCCAGGTTTGAACGCACCACCTCCAGTATATGGGGCTAGAGTCCTACTCCTTGAGCCACAGGCACTGCACCACCCTCTTAAGTTTCATAAACAAGGAAAGTACTCCCACAAGAGTCCAGTGGCTTAGTGTGGTAGAATCCATGCCACACCCCCAGGTCAAGGCTCTGACAGTCACAGAAAACCTAAAACACCAATTTCCCAATGCAGGGCCCCTTCCACAGATGGTATTTCTGACCATGGTCATCTGGCCTCAAGGTTAGTGGATCTAAACTTTCACTACACAGTAGAATCAACTTGGAAGTTTATAAAACTTCCAGTGCTCATTTAAACGGGAGTCTCTGGGAATGGAACCTAGGATCAGTGAAGTGCCAATGCGTCTTGGTTCACCCAGAACAAAAGAATTTCCCAGGACATGGCCTTTCAGTGTGGAAACCAAGATAGTCTCAGGCAACCGGGGTTGGTTGGTCACCCTGACTGCTTGCTTCCCAGATAACACTGGTGGGCAGCCATGGGGAACTCGCTACTTAAAGAGGTCAGCTATAACTTCCAAACCTTGGACACAATCAATTTCCTTCCAACCAAAACATAGCCTGTGATAAGAATGGCAGGAAACCACTGAAGATCGAAACTTCAGGAGAAAACTGAGGAAGAGAAGCAAAGTAAATATAAAATCCAAGAATCAACCTAGTCTGAAGTCAAGTTTTGCAGCAGGATTATACATTACTGGGGACAAAAGTGGTATGTAAGCCAGTGGAGACATTCCCAGGTTTTAGCAGTACTGGCCTTGTTCAGGTCATACCTAGGGGTGGGCCTGCAAGAACCGAGAACAGTCGGTTTAGAAACTCAATGTCACAAGCAAAGCCTAGCAAAGTATTGGCAGGCCATGAATTCAAATCATTCCTTTCATCCTGATGAGAAATGCTGCCTTATTCTTTGACCTCACTGCACTTGTCTGTGGTAGATTAATCGAATATAATAAAATGTGTGTGTGTGTGGACATAGCAGTAAATTAAATTAAGGGAGACATTCCTACGGTTTGGATTTATTTCACAGGCAGAAGCAAAATATTGGACATCTTCTATATTTTCACTCTTGCCTAGGGTATGAATGTGGCATATATTTCAAAAAATTCTTCAAATGTTGCTAAAAGGTTGCTATCATCCCTAACCATCTCAGGGATGATGTCTTCATTACAGAAAATAAAAGATTGTCTTTAAAATGCAGACATAACCTTGGTAATCCTCTCAAGGATCTACTTTGAAGCTAGTAGATCTTGCCGTTTTGGTTCTGGGACTTCCAAAGAAAATTGCAAAGGGAAGAGTTGATACATACACACACACACACACACACACATATATATATATATGTATATATATATATATATATATTTGTTTGTTTGTTTTTTTAATTGGAAAAGTTGTTTTCAAACCAACCCAATTCTACTACAGGCACAGAGATGTTTGCTGTGCTGCTGACATCTACTGAGAGACTGTGAAATAGCACTTTTCAAAGGAAAGGAAATGAAAGCCTCTCTTGAGAAAGCTCTGTCTCTAACAGGTAATGCCATCTGCAGCGTGTCACAGACCTTTGAGCAAGCACTCATCAATTCCCATGGAAGGTCAAGACCCTGCTAGGCTCACCCAGGCAGCTTGTAAAAAGAAATATGGCTGCGGCCATTGTGGGGACCCTGGTCCCCATCACAGAGCTCTCTGCAAATCAAAAGGAAACAGCGTTTTTTGAGAGCTGACCACACACAGGTGCTGGGTACCAATTTTGCGTTTAATCCTCAGGGCAGCCCTTCCAGGTTAGCATTACTAACCCCATTGTATAGAATCCGAAGCTCAAGTTCACAGACGTCCCCCTGCTCATCTAAACCTACACAGCTACCAAGCAGCAGGACAAGAATGAGGCAGTGAGTGGCCTGCCCCCAGGCCTGTGACCCCATCCATACTTTTTGTCTCCAAGAGAGTAACACCATAGATCCAAACCAAACCTCCCAAAGCCCAACTCTAGGCAACACGTAGGCTTCACTTCATTTCCCAGAGATCAGTGTTCTTTAGCCTTTATTCATCTCATGGCACGCTTGAACCTATAGTTAACTTTCGGCAGCACACATAAATTATATTGTTCAAAAAAAGAGTAAAAAATATATATATGTTTACTGTGCTTTGAACATCTTTCTAAAATAATTTAATTAATGATCTTAAAAGTGTTCACAGCACACCTAAGATCCTTTCACAGCGTAGCACTGTGCTGTGACCCACCAGCTAAAAATCACTACTATAGATCTATGGAAGAAAAGAGACAGTAAGTAACTGAGGAATTTAAACTCTGAGGTGAAATCATTTCCTCCAAATTATTATTTTTTTAATGACAAAGATATGCCACTAAAACAGTGACCTATGCACTGTAACCTTTGAGAAGATCTGAGTCAGATGGCAATTATACTGGGAATATTATGGGATTATAGAGGCCAGTTTCCCCTTCACCCTCATTTCCTTCTCCCCTGTGACAGTTTTTGAAAGTCACGTTCATTTATTTTATCATTAGCTGTGTGCATTAACCCTGGCTGTCAGTGCAGAGCCTATCCCTGGGCTCACACCTCTGTAAATAAGCTCACCCCTCTGCAAGTGGAGTCCAGATAATTCAGCATATCTCCTGTCTGCTCTTAGAGCACCTGTCTGCCAACATTAAAAGCCATTGACCTAAACAGCAACACTATTTTTGATGTCTCCCATCCTGTGGAAGTTTTTCTGTGCCATGACTGCTAACTAAGGGGGCAGAGGCAAAGTTTTTTAAAAATGTTTCCATCAAACAATCATGGGGGAGGTAGATTCTGTTGGTTGGTCAAGCAATGGAGCGGAGCGGTGAGAGTAAGCTTTTTCTTTTAGAAAGCTGGGTTTCAAAAGACTACAGAGAGTAGACAGAGGGCTCGATAAGTAGTTATTTTTTCCGTTAATTGGTTTTAACTCATTTTTTGAACTGATTAATTCATATACATGGTATCAATTTCAAAATATACAAAAGCTGTAGAGTAAAAGACAAGTCCCTCCTCTACCTTGGACATCTGGCCCTTGGGCTCATCTTCCCTGATGCAACTTTACCAGCTTCTTTTTTTTTTTTCTTTTCAGGCAGAGTCTCAAGCTGTCACCCTGGGTAGAGTGCCATGGCCCCAAGGCTCACAGCAACCTCAAACTCTTGGGCTCAAGAGATCTTCTGGACTTATCCTCCCGAGTAGCTGGGACTACAGGCAACCGCCACAACACCCAGCAATTTTCTGTATTTTTAGTCTCGCTCTTGCTCAGGCTGGTCTTGAACTCCTGAGCTCAAGCAATCCACCTGCCTCAGCCTCCCCAAGTGCTAGGATTACAGGTGCAAGGTACCTAGCCCCTTACCACCTTTTGTATATCCTTTCAAATATTTTCTATATAGACACAGATATTGTTTTTAATTTTTTTTTTTTTTTTTTTGTAGAGACAGGGTCTCACTCTATTGCCCTCGGTAGAGTGCCGTGGAGTCACAGCTCACAGCAACCTCCAGCTCCTGGGCTTAGGCAATTCTCTTGCCTCAACCTCCCGAGTAGCTGGGACTACAGCCGCCCGCCACAACGCCCGGCTATTTTTTGATGCAGTTCAGCCGGGGCTGGATTTGAACCCGCAGCCCTCGGTATATGGGGCCGGCGCCCTACTTGCTGAGCCACACATAGTGGTACACTATGCACCCTGTCCTGCACCTTGCTCATTTTCCTAATGATACATTTTAGAGATCCTTCCTTCAATAAGTGGAATTTAAACCAGTTGGGCAAGCCTGCCAGGACTCCAAGAGCACCCTGTAACTTTAGAAGTCTTTATAAGTGGTTACCAAAATGAATGTTCATCCCGAGGATTACGAGATCTTTTTGTCTTTGGAGGCACTGCCAACCTATGGCTGAGAATGGTCTGGGATTTTCCCCATCCGAGGTTTCAAATTCTATCTTAATTTATTAAATTGGATGACAAATTTCTCTTATATTTTTGTGCATGTCTATTTAATTTTCTTCTTCAGTGAACTTCAGACAAGAGCATCTGTGACTCGAGAACTCGGTAATGAAGTTTAGTTCAAACAATTGTATGGGATTTCAAAAACACAAGCCTGGGACATTCCCTTGAGGTGAAGCAGATGCTATGGAAAGAAGATTGAGGAAAGGCAGCTCCGAGGGGGACCATTCCACAGAAGCCAGCACGTGACTGTGTCCCTGAGGTTCTTAATGGCTGCCTGGTCATAGCTCCTCTCCACTGGTCTGAGAATTTATGTTAGAAAGTTCTACTGGCCCTTTATTAATGTATACAAAAAAATCTGGAAAATAAGGATAAATGGCAATCAGCATTTCTGGTCAGGGGAGATCGGATTCTCTACTCCATTCTGGGCTGATTTATAAGTGGGGACAGTGAGCTAGGTCCCAGGAACTCATCTAGTTAACACCAGCTGGCTCTGTGACCTTAGCCAGATCCCAGAACGTCCAGGTCTGAAATGTCGGTGACTGTTCAGTCCCCTTGCCTCATCCTTGCTACACTTGCCTACAGAAATGGCACCACCACCCTAAATGTTCGTGAACCTCGTATATTTTACTTTAATCAGCACATTTTTCCCCCTGGAGCCCCTGATGATAACAGTGGACATCACTCTGTGCATGACCAGGAGCTCCCCTGCACATTTGCATAGGGGCCTGGCCATGTCTGCAGAGCAGCTATTGTCCTCTAAAATCAGCATAGGCTAGGCCGAGGTGGGTGGATCAAGTGAGCTCATGAGTTTGAAGCCAGCCTGAGCCAGAGCGAGACCCCCCTCTCTAAAAACAGCCGGGCATTGTGGCAGGTGCCTATAGTGCCGGCTACTAAGGTGGCTGAGGCAAGAGAATCACTTGAGCCCAAGAGTTTGAGGTTGCTGTGAACTATGACACCACAGCACTCTACCAAGAGTGACAGAGTGAGACTCTGTCTTAAAAAATAAATAAATAAATAAATAAACAAATAAATATCAGGATGGGCTAACTCATTTTGAGAAGGGGTGCTCTAGGAAAATAGGCCTCAGCATTTAAGTCCATTTAGACTCAGAAAGGCTAGGAGGCCCCTTTGAAATACAGGTCTGCCTTCTACTCACAGAACTTTCCAATTCCTCTGGGCCCAGGAGCACTGAGTGGAGGGGGTCAGTCCTGACATCTGTTCCTTGAACCCATCAGTGCTCCTGACATGGCAGCACCAGATACACTGGTTGGGGAGATTTGAAGTGAGTAGCAACTGGGTTAAATGCACACAGTGTTCCCACAAAATAAAGTCAAATGTCCTTGGAAGGATGTCAAAATAATGTTGCTTGATCCCCAAAATACTCTTCCAAAGATGCTCCCAAGGATGGTTTCAGACTGGCCTTGTGTTGTTCCATGAAGACCAGGACAGCTCAGATTAATATCAACATATTGTAGAGTCTAATAACAAAATGCTCCACACACTCACACACAAAAATGTTGTCTATCAAGAAAGTACATGAAACAAAGACGTTTGAATATTAAGACCAGATGTCAGAAATACTGTAGAAAGCATTTATTTTCAGCATACGCAGTGAGATATAAGAAAATGCATTCAATATCAAATGAATATCGCTTTTACTGGTTTGTTTTTTCCTCAATGTTGACCAGTAACAAAGCAATTTGTGCTTAAAGATATAATCAAAAAAGACAGTTTCTTTCCATTCTTGGCAGAAACCTCTCTTAGCACTAAGCCATAATAGCTCAATAAATAAACAAAGTCACCTTTTGTTGTCCAGTGTTCAAAATGTCAAGTGCTGAGGGAGGGCAAGTAGTTCACCTTCTCTCAAGTACCCATCAATTTAAATTATAATACTCCCCTGGTGACAACCAAAGGGGTTATGGAGAATTGCAAGCAGGATAGTTCCCTGGAGAAATGTTTCTGTTTCTCTTTGCAGTGGTTCTCAACCTTCCTAATGCCGCGACCCTTTAACACAGTTCCTGTGGGTCACAACCCACAGGTTAAGTACCACCACAAGGAAGACGCCTTTAAAAGAGGGTGACCCAGGGCTTAGGTGTTGGGAGCTTCTTCAGGGAGTCCACTGCCTATCCCCACCAGTCCTCAAGAAGGGCAAAAGAGAGGATGGGGCCTATTCTCACAAATGCCAGATCAATGCTGGGCAAAGCACCATGGCCCACAGAACCTGTTTCGTGTCTACTGACAGGACACCTAAGCCGCAGTGTCACACCCTGAAACCAGGCCAGCCCAGAGAGCCTGCAAACCAAAGGCGCCCCAGCGGAGGAGCTTCGAGCCCTACATTTCAAATTTCCTGGCTATTGTCAATTTGTCTAGCAAACCCCACATTATCTACACTTAAGAGACTTTTAATTTCCTTTCTTAATAACAAAAATCTGTCTGAGGTGGTTATAAATGTATATTTATTTACCCCTGGGACTGGGGCTGAGGGAAGCAGGAACGGACCGTGGGCTAGCGAGGAAGAAAAGGATGAGAGGAACTCCTGGCTTTCTTTTGCTTAAATGTCTTCAGCCCCCTGGGTCCTGTCCTCCCTTGCTCTGGCTGATCTCAGGAACAAAGCTGTCAGACAAGGAGCGCTCACTCACAGGAGCGCCCTGAGCCACTTAAACATTTGCTGAGGCTGACTCGAGTTCAAACAAGGAGGAAGTCTTCTGTTCCCAGGAGGAAAATTCAGGGAGCCTCCCCAAGTAGTGAATTTGTCCAGCAAACTGGCTTTTATCTAGAGCTGGGAGTTCGCAAACTACAGTCCAGGACCCGAATCTGGCCCGCCAGGTGTTTTGTAAAGAGAGTTTCACTGGAACACAGCTTCATATCGGCGACAGCAGCTGCTTCTGCCTTTGGCGGGGGAGCTGAGTAGTTGAGAGATGAGTCGTAGGCAAGTGCTCTGCGACACCTAAAATGTCCACAGTTTGGCCCTTTACAGAAAAAGTTTGCCGATAATCTCTGGTCAGAGAAAGTGGTAATTCTTTTGGAGGATGGGTGGAGATAGTGGTATTTTTATGATAAATGCTGCCAGTGTTAATCTTCCAGTGTTTTTAGTTGCTTAAAGGAAAGGCAGTTATTTAGAGAGGGAGGCTGTAAAAGAGACCTATCTGATGGCTTCTGGGGAACATTCCACCCAAGGGGAAGGGACAGAGCTGGCTCTGAGAAATGGGCAGGGATAACACAACCAGAATAGTCAAAGTGTTTAAGGTAAGGGTGTCAGGTGTGAGGAGGCCTCGGGGGAAGAGAGTGCCCCTTCCACTCGGAAGCAGTAGAAAAGAAGAATCATGGTAGCCACCGCTTATTCAGTGCTTATTATAATTTTGGCCTGTATGAACTCATTCTGTTCTTACAACTCTGTAAGAGAGGTATTATCAGTACTATCCTCATTTTACTTATGAGGAAACTGAGGCCCAGAGAAGTTAAGTATCTAGTCCGAGGCCATGCCCCAATTAAACAGCAGAGCTAACAGTGAGCCTGACCCCAGAGCTCATATGCTGAAATAAGGATACAGAGAAAGGAGGGGGCACCAGCGGATTTTTATTTCCTTGAGAGTTGGAGTCACCAGGTGATGGAGAGAAATTCACAGCCACGGAAGGAAAGAAGACAGTTGCTGTCATTTCTCTGTGAGTCACGGGAACCTGAACTAAGAAGGCAGCAGGGTGGAGAGGCGAGACGGGTCAAAGCTGAGCCCAGCACAGCACCCTGCACACGGCTCCCGACCTTGGGATCGCCTTGAATTGTTTATGCATCTCTCTTCTTCTTTAGGCTGAAGTGACTTTCATCCATCTCTCTCCCTTGAGCCCAAGTTTGCTGCCTGACACTGACACCCAACAGGCTTCAGCAGACTCCATAACTGACTCCAAAGCTTCTAGCTGGAGGAGGAAGCCGCCTCCAGGGGAGAGGGTGGATGGAGAACACCGCTTCGGGCACGGGTGACAGAGGGGCCTTGGGGACGCACGAGAGGAGATGTCCTGTCAGCGGCTGGAAATGCCGTCTGGGCAGAGGAAAGGGTCATGGCCGAAGAGGTCAGCTTGCATGTCATCTGCAAAGGCGGCCTGATGGAACCATGAGGAGAGGCGAGGGCAGGGGCAGAGGGAAGGGGCCGGGGTGAAAGAGCCCATTGTTGGCGAGGAGCCCCGGACGGCAGGCCCGGGAGGAAAGAGGAGGAGAGCAGGGTCAGATTCGGGGGCGCCCCTTTCTCTGGAGCTGACAGACACCCTTATCAGCCGGCGCAGGAACTCTCACAGCCGCCGCCTCCCCACCCTCAGCTCCGTCTACGGAACATTACCCGAGGGAATAACAAAGGTCGAGATAAAGAGGAACTCGGGTAGCCCGGGCGTAATTTCAGGGGGCCAAGCAAGGCGTGCCTTGTCCAAGGACATCTGCAGTCCCTCCATGGAACGTTCTTTCCTTCTTCTCGGGTTTCGCTTGTTAAAGCACCGTGAGCCTCTCACAGACAGCACTGTCGCCTGGGTCGTGCCCGAAGGCTCAGCCGGCTGGTACAGAGTCCACAGGACAGACCACTGGGTTCGTGAAGGCGCAGTGGAAGAGGTAGGCCGAGACGAGCCACCAAGGCGGCTGGTCTGGGGATGGATGATGCCTAAGACAGCCGCACTTCTAATTCAGTGTGGCCACACGGACTGCCCAGATGTGGCTGAGCTTTCTTACTGTATCTACTGAATGGGAAATACAGCCACTGAGGCAAGATCGCATACCTGCAGGGGTCCTGGGGCCAGGAGTCACAGGAGGACAGGCTGAACAGGAGCTCTCACAGCTGACCCCTCTGATGGGCAGCTCTGAAGTACTGCAGGAGATTCCAAGGAGGCAGGCAGTCCAGAGAGCCTGGAAGAGGAGGAACTCTTTAGGACATTTGAGCCACCCTAGCAGGGTGCAGAGACCCTTGGCTGAGCTGGGACAAGGGCCTCCAGGCAGTGGGGCATGGTGGAGAGCAATCTGGGCGGGAAGGTGGGCAAGAGACTAGTGGCTGCTCCTTGGCTGGGGAAGGCCTTGAATGTCAGACAAAAAAGCCAGGCTTTGGATGGTGTAGAAGTTGAACACCAGAAATGGCAAGCTTCAAGTCGGGAAAGACGTACCTAAGCCCCCACCAAAGCTGCATGGAAATTCGATGTTATCTGAATTCCTGAAACTATTTTTCAGTAGGAATATTAGGAAGATGGAGCTTCCTAGGAACTGACTCCTGGGCTTGACCCTCACCTGCAGACTCCAGACTGAGATGAGAGGCTGCCAGACAAAACTCTCTCCTGCCCTTTTGTGCCAGCAGCTGGGCCACTCCAGACACAGCCAGAGGAACCAGACTTAGTTCAGTGGGCTGGTGAGCTCAAGTGTCCTGGGGACTCATGTCCCAGAGAGGTTAAGCAAGGGCAGGAAGGAGTGGCCCACACTTGGGGTGGGGCAGGCAGGGGGTGAGTGGCATTGGGAAAAGGCAAAGTATGTGGCTGGCAGAGCAGAAAACAATAAAAGCAAGAAAACCTCCACCGGAGAATGTCAGGGCTGTGATTTGTTTGCTAGTCTCTCCCCTGCAAAACTGAAAGCGTGGTGAGGGCAGAAACAGGCTCTGTCCTGCGACAGCTGTATCTCCAGGGCCCAGAACCCAGCTCAGGAACCTTCCTGAGACCTTTCTGGCATATTTCACCACCACGGTGTTGCCTTACAAGCTCTGGCTGCTCAGGCGGCCATGGGCCTCCTGCCCTTTCACATATGCTGCCCTCTGGTGGCTTCCCCTGGTGGCATAAAGTCCAGGGGTCTCCTTACTCTTGCCTAAGGCATGTGAGTGTGGGAATGCGAGGGAAATGTGAAGGCGTGATCACACTAATAATAAGACAGCGTCTACCGCACCCCTGGAGGTGCTGGGCACTGTCCTAAGAGCTCTGTGTGCACAAAATCCATTTTACAGATAAGGAGTTGAGGTACAGGAAGGCTGAGTAACTTTCCCAGTGTCATACAACCAGCTGATACCAAATGCGGGCCCATTAGTCTGGGCGCCTATGCTCTCCAGGGTGAGGAGCCGGGGCCCCACGGGAAGCAGGGCAGTGAGGGCAGTGCTGGGACGAGCAGATAGAGCCCTGGGGAGCCAGTGGGTGGCTACTTTGAATGCAGCTGTGTTTTACCAAGGGAGAAGGCAACAAAAACGTGGGCATAGGAAGCTGTGACTTCGGGGCCCCCCTGTACACACTGCTTCTTCCCTGCTCTGGAGGTCAGCACCATGAGGAGGTGGTTAGGGGAAGGCAGAGTCCAATGGCAGGCCTTGCCAGCCCACCTGGTTTTCATGGAGTCTTTTTCAGTCTTAGAGAAACTCAGGGCTAACATTTAAAATGCTAAATGCCCAAGGACAATTTGCAAGGTTTGAAAAACTATTTTTGGCCTTCAGTGTCTAAGGATTTTTTTAGTTTACTTTTTTTTTTTTTAGAGACAGGATCCTGCTCTGTTACTCAGGCTAGAATACAGCGACACAATCATAGCTCACTGCAGCCTTGAACTCCTGAAGTCAGGCAATCCTTTTGCCTCAGCCTCTGGAGTAGCTGGGACTGGGACTACAGTCACGTGCCAGCACACCCAGTTAATTTTTTAAAGAGACTGGTCTGTCTATATTGACTTTGCTGGTCTTAAACTTCTGGCCTTAAGTGATCCTCCCACCTCGGCCTCCCAGAGTGCTAGGATTACAGGTGTGAGCCACCACATCCAGCCCTTGAATTTTAACGATGAAACTTAAAATGCCTTTTGGCCACAGAGGAACTGACAAGCTCCCAATCCAGAGATGACAAAACTCCACTTCTGTTTTAGTCTTACCAGTGTTTTTCCCTCTTTTCCCATGAGCTGTCAGAAAAGAACTTGTGTAACAGACTTAGAAGAGAACAAGTTTGAGAATCTCTTGAGGAAAGTTATCTGTTCTATCCCTACTCCCTGTGAAGACGAGAGTATCAACATTGAAGGGTTAAGACTGGGGAAATATAGCCACCATTGTGGCAATTACAATGACCCTCCATCCAAAATCATTTCCAAAACCTCCTGCAGAAAAGAAATTTCCATACATGGAAAAGAAAATGGCTCAGGTACTATTGATGTGCATCAACAGAATGCATTTTTCCCTCTTACAATGAGTACATATGTCAAGTCTCAACGTTAACATCAAGAATCGTGTGACATTGTCCCCTCAGATACATTTGGCCTTTGCTTCTGCTTGTCAGGTCTGCTCACTGGCACCCCGCCTCCCTGTACTTCACATATAATTCCCAGTCTTATTGAAATGACATCAATATGGAAGTAAACATACATATGCTTTCAATATGTCATTGATCCATGTTACATTTGGGGAGCATTTAGCAACAACAAAATTGGAACCTTGACTTCTAGAGAAATTTGAACTATAGAAATGTTGCCAGCCGGACTCACTAAGCCCCACACTCAAATCATCTATAAACTGACCTTCAGAACAGAGCTCTGAGGTTCGCAGGTCAAAAAGAAGCTGGAGGACACTAATTTGAGCATTCCTCACTCTTACGTAAAGGAAATGTTCAAAGAAGTACAGATGTGTAAATTTCTGCTACAAAAGGTCCAAGATTATCTCACCACTGCTACTCTTAGGGAATTAGGATCTTTTTTTCTTGTGGGACTTGCAAGTAGGAAAAAGAATTTAACTGAGTGAAAAATGTCTCGTTTGATACTTGCTTGGTGGTTCCTTCGAAGACAGTAATGGAGAGAACCTTCGATTATTTTAATATTTCAGAATGCCTAAAACAATTGCACACACATTTATTTTCCTTTGTTTTGGCTGGAATTAGACCAACTGTAAGTGAATGTGGATTATCATGAACTAATTAGGGAAACTGATGGTTAATACATCTTCGGCTTAGTAACTAAACTAATCACCACCAGGTAAATGAAGTTTGTTTCCGAAGAAAATCTTTCAAACTATGGGGTGTGTGAGGTGAGAATGAGTAACAGTCCCTACTGATGAAGAGATCAGGGTGGCCACTGGGTGGGTCAATAGGGGGTTTTCTCTCCTTTCCTATTAACTTTTGCTTTAATGATGTTTCCAGTACATTGCAAGTTTCTGAAACCTTGCTCAAAGGTTATGTATAACATCGCTTGTTGTTCTGCAATCTGGATGCTTGAGAGAACCAAAGAAGTAGATTTGAAAGTAAAAGATATTTCATTGAATTGGCTTTTGTTTTGACAGATGTTTTATACAGTACTTTGTCTGTTAAGAACAAGATGTTCCAATAAATATTGGATAAGTGGGAGAGAAAATTTATGACCAGGCCATAAATCAATTGGCAAGAGGTCGTAAACTGCAAGATTGGTGCTCAAAGCATGTATTAGATTATCAGAATCCAAGATTGATCTGTAGCTTTATCTGCCTTCCCTTATCCATCATTTTTATGGGACATGAAAAAGAGTTATAAAGGATAAATTGCATGCAAAAGAAATTAAAATATATCTTTAAAATAAAGAAGTATGCTGGGATATGGAACCAGATTAAAATAAGTGATAAACCAAGACAAATAATCCAAAATAGAAATATTTTTGTCGTTTCACAGGAGATAAGTTTAGTAGAAAATGAAATACTAAGGATGTGAAATCATGGAAGTTTTAAAATTTAGATCGGTCCCTGAGATTGTTTCATCTGATCACTATAAACCAAGAAGCAGAGGTCTGTAAGATTAAGGACCCTCTACTGCAACACAGCCAGGCACCAACATCAATGGCCCTGTTTCTACTAAAGGTAATGGAAAAGGACTTTGTGGGGTTTTTTTTCTTTTTAGAGAGAAGATTTTTTTATTAATAGGTGCATAATTTTAAATTAAGACATATGCCATAAACTGCTTGAGGACAAGGATTCTCATTTTTACTCCATTTTCTTAAATGTCAATAAATATTTGGCAGCAGACTTCAGAAAGTTTTAGAGATGCTTCTGTGCACCCACAGTATGTGTTTCATATACAGGCTCTCACACGTTGGCAAAATACTGGTGGCCCCAGGATCCAGAGAAACAGGCTTGTCCACGTGCTATGGTTGGCACAAGGGTGACAAAAACCAAGCACATGGGAGCCTTGAGAAATATCCTGCTACTTGGGTGATTCAAGGCCTGTTCTCTTTGGGGCCAAGCAGTAGAAGCTGTCTCTCTGACAGGCAGGACCAGACTCGGGTGTGCTATTTAAGCAGCACTCACTCTCAGGGCAATGCATGTTGTGACCCCAAGCTTACACACTTCTCTGGGAGTGAGTGCCCCCTTAAACTGTGCCTTAGTGCCTGGCTTGCCAGGAAGGGGAGAGCTACCAAGGCAAGGAAAGCGTGGAGCCTAGAAAAGGATGATCCCGTGAGGACACAACTTCCCAACAGCCAGTGTCTAAGGGCCCCATGCCCACTACCATACCCTAGAGACACATGCTGAGGGCACAGGAAGGTGAACAAGACCAGGGCTCTGTCCCGGAGATGCTTCCGGTCCCACAGAGGATGCAGATGAGCACCCCCCCTACAACGGGGCATGAACTCAGTAACTCCAACGTGCTCACTAGGCCTGGACACGGTACTGGGGGGGGACACAGAAAAATACGGAAGCTATATTGGAAGAGGTAGCACTTAAGCTGGCATGGAGAAATACAAATGTGTTATTTTAAAGAGGAAAAGGTGGCCAGGTGGGGGCATTGTCTCTGCCCAGCCAGGAGGGCTGGCAATGCCCAGGGGAGGCTGCAAGTTCAGAGGGCCTGAAGGCTGGTGCTTCCAGGGGAAGGTTCTACCAACTCCAAACGTTCCCTGAACAGGGGCTCTGAACACAGAATGGCCAGAGGAAACACAAGGCACTCATTTAAATTTGAATTTCAAAGAACCAACAAATAATTTTTTGGTAGCACAGCATGTCTACAAATAGGGGGCCTTATGCTTACAAGGTATATTTTGTTTAATTTGAAATTCAAATTTAACTGGAGGTCCTGTGTTTTCATGTGCTAAATCTCCATCTGAATAGAACTGGAGAGAAAGCGAACAGAGGAGAAAAGAAGAGATGGAGAGCTGATGAAGAAGGGCAGGCTACCACCTGTCACGCTGCACAGTGATCCTCTGCTCTAACGGGAAAATAATGGAAGGATCCTAGAGCTGGGAGAGAATTCAGAGCAGCGGTTCTCCATCCAGGATGCACATTAGAATCTCCCAGGGAGCAGTTAAAAAGTATTAGGGCCTGGAGTTCATCCCCAGAGATCCTGATTTAATTGCTTTCAGTATGGCCCAAGTATTAGCATTTTTAAATCTCCCTGGGTGGTTCTTACGAGAAACAGTTGAAAACCACCACTTTAAGGACCACTAAGTCCAGTCCTCCAAGGCAGTGGGTCAGATAGATCTGGGTTTAAGATGCAATGCTATCAATTCCTAGCTATGTGACCTAAACTATGCCTATTGCGCCATCAATAAAATGGGGACAATTCTTGTTCCTACATTATAAGGCTGTTGCATGAATTGCTTAAGATTTCCTCTTAGAGCTGGGGAGGTGATGTATGCCTCCCAGCTACTTGGGAGGCTGAGGCAGGCAGGAGGTCAAAACCAGAGAAGCACTGCCTCAAAAGAAAAAATAAAAATAAAAACCTTCCACTTAGCTAAGCTGCGTGCATGCATTTAAATCCACTCTACACTGAAGCCCTTACTGAAATGATTGTAGATGGATAAAAACTGTACCAATCCATTCACCCAGGCACCAGAGTAGAGAAAGCTGATATGTAACTCTCTGCAAAGGGGAAAAACAAATAAAAAGCAAGCCAACTTATACCACTGAACCTAGAAAGGTTCAGAAATGGAGGCAATGCAATTCTTTGCAAGTCAGCCTGAGGGGTGGAGCAAACCCCAGAGGACTCACTGATGATATCCGTAGGGTATGGACAGAGCCCCAGAGCCCTTTCTCCAAACCCTACACCTGCTGGCAGCCCCCCTGGAGAGAGATGAGAGAGAGGTGAGGACACTCAGCAGGCAGTCAAGGACCCTCAAAGGATACACAGTGAAGGAGAGGGCGAGGCAACCTATTAAAGACAGGGAAGCAAAGTGAGGCCAACTGGGAGACTCCCCACACTGCCTCCTGAACGCAGGCAGCCCGGGACATACGCAAAGGCCGGAGACTTTCTCAAGAACCCAAAAGATGGACAGATGCTGACATTTGAGCCTCTCCCCAAAAAAGGCTGGCTGCCACCCTCACTTTAGGCCCAGTCCCAGAACCTCCCCTCAACTTTTTAGTAACTCACTGGATACAAGAGCAGAAGAGATCAGAAAAGATCCTCTAACCTGACGGAGACCAAAAGAAAATAGGAAGAAAAAAATGTATTTGAAAGAAACAGAGAGACTTCAAAGAGAGAAGAAAATAAAAAAGAAACGTTAATGAATATGAATCAAAATATTATAATAATGATCCAGGAGATCCAATATATGGCAAATAGAAGTTTCAGCATGAGAAGATAGAAACTGCAAAGAAATAAATTATCAACTAATATAAAAAAACATTTCCCAGAAATCAAGAGATACTTTTCTAGATTATACAAGCCCAACAAATACCAACCCACCCCACACTACCACAGGAAAAGATGGTGGGGAGCTGACGCCAAAAGATATCATCATGGAACTTTAATATATCCTAGAATAGTGTTTTCAACCTTTTTTAATCTCATGGCACACTTGAACCAATAGTTAAACTTCCACAGCACACTCAAATTATGTTGATCAAAAAAAAAGTAAAAAAAATAAACTTACTGTGCTTTGAACTTCTTTTGAAAAAAAATTAATTAATGGTCTTTAAAAATTTTTATGGCATACCTAAGATCCTCTCATGTGCCGCAGCATACCAGTTGAAAATCACTGTCCTAGAGACTTAAAAAGGCCATGGATGTTGAAAGAAAGAGCGAAATAGGAAGAAGGGGAGAAGAGGCCACATACAAAGGACTTAGAACCAAAAAGTCATCAAATTTCTCAATAGCTAGAAGCCAAAAGACAGTAGAGGCGTTAATGACTTCTAGATTCTAAGGAAAAATAATTTCCAACTTAGAATTCTATACCCAGCCAAACTACAAGGGTAGAATAAAACCATCCGATCTTCAAAGTATAAAAATATTCATCCTTTATGTCACATTTTTTGCTATTTCTCTATTTGCTGGAAGGTATGTTCCTTTAAAACTTAAGAGAAAATCAAGAAAGATAAAGACACAGTATCCTAAAAATAGATCAGCTATAGGAGCATTTCCAGTGAGAATTTCCAGAGGGAGAGTCAAGAGAAGTCTCAGAATGACCAAGAAACTTATCTGTCCAGAGTGAAGCGAGACAGAAGACTGTAGCGGGGATAGCTACAAGTAAAAGAGAACTGAAAAAGAGTTTAATTCATTTGACAACATGGAGAGGAGCTTTATTCTTCTGTTGAAAGTTTGAGCCTTCATTTTCTAGGCACATAGAAAATTAAACAAAGTGACTATGGAATCCAAAGCAAACTCAAATCATATAAAAGAGGAAGTGCAATTTAATGATAGCATGAAAATATTGTAAATAGAAAATATTCTTTATAGTCACTCTAATGTTAACACTGAAATATAAAAAATCAGGAGGATGTCATCAGATTTGATGTCATCAAATTTCTCAGTAGCTAGAAATTTGGGAGAGCAGAATAGGGGAGCAGATGGGTGAGGGGGCAGATGGGAGATAGGGTTAAACCACACCCTTCAGCCAATAGATAATGTCTATCTTAAAAACGAAACAATCACACCATAAGCATAGGATTTAGAAATCTGGAGATTAAATAACTAAAGTGGTTGCTTTGAGATGGGATGGGAGTGAGAAGAGGATTGCTGTTTTTTGTTATAAACCTTCTGGTTCTATTTGACTTTTTATATTATATACATATATTTCCTTAATGTAGATCCTAATAGAGTGTTTTACATTTAGCAGGAGCCCAAAGAATGTCGGCTGCTATTATCATGTCCTAGATTTGAAACTGGACGAGTGGTGACATTATGGCTTGCCTAAAGCCTCCGTCTCCGGAAATTTTAGAAAGTAGGACTAAGACCTGCTTATTCATAGAATTTTAAAGGACATCTGTGTCAGGCCCTATTGGAGGATCACAGGGAGGGGCAAGTGTGTACATAATTATTTCACAAAAGGCACTCTGGTAAGCACCAGGCAATAAGGGGCCAGCAGTCATCAAGCCAGCTGCTAGTTAATACGTCCCTCTGAAGCCACACTGTCAAAGCTAGAGTGGGTCATAAATATTGGGGGCTATCTGCCACAATTACTGACTTTTAACGCATGAATATTTAGGCTCTCTGGGGGTGTATGTGGAATTCATCACAGTTCCCTTTTTTATTTTCAATTTTTCAGGGAAAGCCTGTATTCATATTATGAAATTTACAACAGCAATCAATAAGACCATCAGAGGAGCTTTGGTCAGAGCTTTTCATAAAGTTCAGCTCTCTTGAAGCGTTACCAGCAGGCTGTCTTTCTGGTGCCTTCCTGGCTAAGTGATGGTCAAAATACTCCAAACCATCAGAGTTTGGTAAGAAGAGCTAGGGAGCCCATCTTCCCCCTTTCACTACCACAGTGTCCTTAGCTGGGGCTGCCATGCTGAACATATTCCCAGAACTGCAGTGCAGAGGGCTGTAAAAGGGTCTTTCCTGAAAATAAAATAATAAAAAAAAATCAAGCTCAGCTGGATTCTGATTTAATAGTATCAGGCAAGCTAACCATATTACTTTTGAACACACAGACATAAATTTGATATGAATAATAAAAATGAAGTATAATATGGACAAAGGAAATATAAAATTCACCTAATCTTCAAAAGAAATTCTATACTTGAATAATTAACTATGCTCTATTTATAAAACTAGAATAATTGAAAACAGGATTTTCAGTTGATTCATATAGCCTCTGAAATATTTATTATTGCAAGTCAAAAAGATCTGTCTGGGGTTTGTCACTGAAAATGTCTAAACTCGGTGTCCAGATGTTTATTTAAGTTGCTCCCACAGAGTTCTAATGTCAATACCAGGGGTTATCAGAGAGCATCGCTGTGTATCTTCCTTGACTAATATTCTCATTTCTTCTGCATCTTTGATGTTTTCTTTCATTAAAATTCCTGGCCCATATCCACAAAAATCTGCTGGGCTTGCATAAAAAATTTGTCTGCACACTTGACATACGACGATGCCCTATGTGTTCACAAAGATAATATTTATCAGCAGCTATCACTTAGGCGTTACCATCAGCAGCACAGAGTCCATTTAAGAGAATAAAAGACTTACATGGAATCCAGACCTTAGAATGCCTAGCTTGCAGATTTCCAGCTTCCTGTTCTTTTTTCCCCTAATGTTATGTAAGGCAAAGTCAAAACCGGCAATGGGCATTTTCTCCAGGAGCCCTTGTGCATGCTTTTTCTTTCCCTCCCTCTCCTGTACCCTGTCTTCTTTTGAAAACCTGAAGTAAAATAACGTTAAAATAAAGGAAACCAGGCTCTCTGGCAAAACTCACTTCCTGAGGTCTGCAGAATATGACACCTGGGAGAACATTTAAAGATATATCACCTGATGCCCTGTCCCTGTGTGTGAAAGTGGCAAAGGACAAAAGGAGTCTATTTTTTAGCTGATCAGATGGAGATTTTTTTTTAATCAGCTGCACAAACGAAACATATTCGGAAAGTTCCTTCTTCTCAAAACTAACTGAATTTTACCCAGATTGTTAAAGCACCTCCAACCCAAAGAAAGGGGACATGGGGAAATGACATTGGCACGAACATTCAAGAGAGCCCTGTGCATCGCAAGCCTGGTCCAATCTGCCAAGCTAGGATCAGGTGGGAGTTAAGACTGGCAGGAGATAAACGCTGTTTATCTTCTGCTGTTCACCAGGTTAATTAAAAAGTATTAAATCTGATTTGAACTCTAATAGACAGTGTTGAAAAAGTTTGGCACAGATGTGAAAAACCGCTAATGATACTAAACTGTGCCCTCTGGAAGGAAGTCACTCCTGGGACCTGTGGACAGATTAATTAGAAGGTGTCCTCTATAGGAAAATCTCTGCCTATGCTGTTTATTTGATTAAACCTTAAGGCTCGCAGACTCATGTAATACAGTTCAAGAGGTAACTTCCTAGCACAAAGTAGTCACTCAATAAATGTTTTCTGGCTTTTCAATGAACATCTAATCCAACATTTCTATATTAATAGCTCTCACATAAAATTGGATCTCTAGACAAATACATTCGGGAAACACTGGGTGAAATAAAGTTAAATAGGCCTCTTATGTTAGGGTCTCTCAAACTTTTAGTATGCTCAGATGATTTGTAATTTCCACGGGAAAATGAGTAAAGACAGGCAGAGATTATGCTGTATTTCCCAAGCTCATTTGCCTCACCCATATTCCATTTTTCTTAAGACTTCTGTTTTAAAGTGACACAGCTTGGGACACATGGACCAGGTACAACTCCTTCATTTCAGAAACTGGACAATTGAAATCACAAGAAGTCAAGTGACATGGCCGAGCACTCAATTTGTTAACAGCAAAGCAAGAACTGTGCCACTTTCCCACCTTGCCACCCCACCACCATCCCCGTCACCCACTCTGTATTGATTCCTAGCCCAAGAGCCCAGGACTCTTCTCTTCCTCATAGTATTTTTGTTGCTCTCTTGCAAATAAATTTATTTTTACATCAAGTTGAGCCCAAAGGGCTTTTAAACCCAACACTTGCAGTAACACAGCATTACGCGGTGATGTGCTGTAGCACCACGTGGTTTTTTGAGTACAGAAGATCAGTTACATTTTTTATTTGGTAGGGGGCAAGGATCAGTAGAATTCATATTTCCATAGTACCCTCCCATTACATATCCCACACTTGTAATTATTAATATTGCCCCGTAGACCATTAATTTTAAGAGGTCAAGGGATTAACTCTATAGTCTATCACATGATATGTCAGTGCTAGTGAACATCTGCAGAATGGACGGATGAATCAATGACCAAACGAACAAACCAACAAGCTGTGTCTTGCTTCGAAGAACTCGTCAGCTCCTTGAAGGGAAGAATGACTAAACACACCTCTGCCAACCCACACACATCAGAAGACATAGGACAGAAATATTTATGTTTCCAAAGAAGATCCAGGCTGAGATGAAGGAGCCCGGCAGAGCAGAGGAGCCCAGGCAAGGGCATCCCTACTTTCACAGGACGGCATTCACCTGGGTGGATTTCCAAAAAGAGTAACCAAAATGGAAATGACGTGGTCAGGAACCAGGTTGGCAAGTGGGTTTGTTTCTTGTGTTGTCCATAATTTTTAAATATAGAAGCTAACTTTACCTGAAAATCTAAAAATGGTTAACCGCTGCACTTGGAAAAAACATGCAGTGCCTAATTCAGGTCAAGCCCCCTAGTGGTGAAAGACAAGCGGGGGTTGCCTATGGAAATTTCAGGGGTGGGGGGCCACTGTCCCTTCCTAGTCCCAGATCGTGTCATTGTGAATTCTAGCTCAAATTTTTCACAGGAGGAGAAAATTCCTCTTAACATTAGTAATTCTACAAAGCTTCCATATGCAAATTCTTTTGGAAAGAAATGTATGGGTCACATTTAGAGAGCTCTTCTGTTTGGGCCCTAGATGTGCCAAACCAAAATTTCTTGAAAATGAGATGTGGTTTAGAGCATTTAAGCGACTTGTGTATCCTCTCTGGTATTGTCCAGTAAGTGGCGATTGTCTAAGGGTGAGCACTTTATTCGCCCTTTCTTTTTAAGAATCATGAAGGGAGCAGTAACGAAAAGACACACGCACAGCCGTGAACTCAACCCAGGTATGTGTTTCTGGGATCCAGGGAGGGGGCGGTTCCGAGGGAAGGAATGTAGCCCATCTGGGACTTGAGAAATCTGGATTTAATTCTTGGCTCCATCCTAGCTCACCGCATAATTAAGGGGGCAAATCGGCTAATCTCTCTGTCCTTCACTTTGTCCTCTTTAAAATGATAGTATCTGGCCTCTCCCACTTCTTAGGAATGCCATGTCAGCAGCCGTGGGGACTGTGCCTGGGGCCTCCAAGGCCAATTAGCTGCAGGCAGCAGGGAGCAGTGCCTAGCCCCTCCTGCTCTGGCCTGTCCTACAAATTAATGTCTTTGGTCACACAGGGTCAGCCTGAATGAATTTCCAACAGCTCAAAGCTCTCCCTTCAGACGATGAGGCAAAAGAACATTACTTTTGTGAAGAAGCACAAATTTTTGTTTCATTGGATAAAAACACCATGAAAAGAAGACACGACCAGCCACACACAGGGATAGTCCCTGTTACAGGAGCAGTATTCGCCGGAGAATTAGGAACTGTGGCTGCTTTCCTGGCTCTGGCAGCTATGCGACTTTGGACATGTCCCCAGTAGCAACAACCACCGTTTACTAGGTGCTTACAATATGTGCTGGTGTGCCTGGCATGTATACAGTAAGTGCTCAATAAATGCTGGCTATTCATTTCGTCTCTCGATAACCTTATGAGATAGGTCTTGTTGTTACTCCCCTTATGTGGACAGGGAAACTGAGGAACAGAGAATACAAATTCTAAAGTTCTAAAGTGCTGTTCTAAAGTGCTGCCCAGGCCCCCTTCAAGGATGAAGACCACATGTATTCCCCCAGCTGCTGGGACTGCTGCCAGCCAAGGGTCCTCAGCTGTCAGCCCTCTTTGGAGATTGCTTTGGCTGAAGAAAACTGGCTTGTCCAAGGTCATGCTTCTTTCCTGGGGGCAGTTCACATCCAGTAATTGATCAATCATATGTGGTAAAAAGGCCTGGTGTTCAGTACTCATGTATTAGTTTCCTTGGGCTGCCATAATAAATTACCATAATGGATGGCTTAAAACAACAGAAATTTACTCTCTCAAGCTTGTGGGGGCTGAAGGCCTAAAATCAAGGTGTCAGCAGGATCCCTCCTTATGAAGGAGGGTCACACCTCTGTGCTGGTTCCTGGTGGCCGCAGGCAATTCTGGGCATTCCCTGGCTTCAAGATGCTTACACCTGCTCCTGTCTTCACCCGGCCTTCTCCCCCGAGTGTTGTACCTCCCTCCCTTTTCTCTTAGGAGATGCCAGTCACTGGATTTAGGGCTGACTCTAAATACAACATGAGTTTTACCTTGAGAGCCTCCCTTTAATTATATTAGCAAAGACTCTATTATCAAATAAAGCACTGAGAGCCAGGACGAGGTACTGGGGGTCTCCATTCAACCCAGTATGCCTCCCACAGGGAAACCTCTCTGAGCACCGTCCAAGCTCCAGGCCTCCCTGCGAGGTCTCCTGAGGCCTTTGTTAGGAGCTCATCATCAGAGCCCAGCTTCTCCCGAGCGGTCCTGCTCGCCTCCCTTCCTTGCACAGGTGTTTCTTTCTGGTGCTCTTCCTAACGCAGTCCTGCACACTAACCTCCATCGCTGTGTCTGCCACAAGAGTGTGCCTTCCAGTATGCGCTGAGCTTAGTGCCCTCTAAACTTTAATGTGTGACTCCCACACTTTTAAAGATACTCTTGAATTCTAATCCAATTCTTCATTACTCTTTGAGTACTTCTGACCAACCTCACGGTTGCCCAGACCTCCCACATTGCTGCCTACCCACTGCCCTACCCACTGTGCATGCCCTGCCCATGGTTCAAAGCCTAGTTCAAACACCCTCCGCATGGGGTATTCCTGGCCCTCAAGTCTGGAAATGAGGCCTTGGGTTCTCTCTTTGTCCTGTGGGCCTGTCTGCTTTTAAGACTGCGGTGTGCATGAGGCAGCGCGGTAAGGTCGGTGAGGGCAGTATTCGGTCCTGCGGGAGTCTGCTGGCCTCAGGCCCGCCCTGCTTACCCGCAGCTGTGCTCCCCAAGCTCTGTCCCCGGTCCTTCCTCTTTCTGCTCTGTGCTATCCCTGGGTGTCTAACTGGTGGGTCTCGCCCACCTTCTCTTACGCAGGAGCCAGTCAGTCAGGCCTGGCTCTCCAGTGCCCCTCCTCACCCCTGTCTGCCAGACCTCCTACAGGAGCCCTGCACGAGCAAGTCCAAAGCCGAACGCACATGTTATCTCCTCAGGCCTGTTCTGGTCCTGTGAAGTCCTCCCACCCTGGCTCCCAAACTTAGGAACCACAGTTTGACAGGGCCACCTCCACTCCTGAAGGAATGTTTGGGTCTCAGTCTTTGAATGCCAGTGCTTCTATGACATATAAATCAGGGTCACTCTGGAGGAGGGAGGGGCAAAGAGGCCGCCCCTCCGGCAGCGATGTCACTTTGGACACGCTCCCCAGTAGTAACAACTTGTGTTTCCTAGGTGTTTACGATGCGTGCTGGTGTAGAGGGACTCCAGCAGGGCGCTGGACGCTGTTCTCTTCTGTGACGCAGTGAATCTGGGGAGGAGCAGGTGGAAGGGGTTAAGAGACAGTATGGAAACAGGACAGTTGTCATATACCTTAGGACTGTCTCTTCCTCATGACAAGCCTACAAAGGCGAGACTGTTATGGTTATTGCCACCTTTCAGATGGGGGAGGTGGAGCAAGTAAGAAACCTGCCCAGTGTCAGCCAGGGCGTAAGTGGTGGGTTTGAGCTGCAGGCTGGGGCAGATGCCCAAGCACCGGGCTAGCCCTCTGCGGGAGGCGGCAGCCGCGGAAGGCAGACTCTAAGGCGTGGGAGGGTTGAGAACTAGAAAGACGCCATGCCCTCCACCTGCTGCGCGATTCCTGCCCCGCTCCCCCTGTTCTCCTTTATCATGAAGGAAAATACCTTTGAAAAGTGCAGCACGTCCAGCCCTGCTGCCGGGACCAAAGGGAAGGGTCCGCACGGGGTCCCAGTGAAGGCTGCGGTGACATGAGGCGGGCTTCTTCCCAACTCCATCCTCACCAGCCCTGCCCTGCCTCCCGTGGAAGCCACACCAAGCACTGACTGTCTGGCTTTCACACCACAGGAGCGGCAGCTCAGGACGTGGAAAAGGGCACTTGGCTCAGAGAAAAACAGACCCAGGTCTCACTAGTGTGTCACCTGGAGAAAGCCCCTACTCACCGGTCCTCATTGTCTTTCTCTGGAGAACCCTGGAACAAGAATGTATCTCAGGGAAGGAATGGGAGTTCAGGGAAACCACAGACTTGAAATCGTTTCCTAAACACCACCTTGCTGCACGTCGGGAGGCGGTGTTAGCCGGTGCAGGGGTGTGAGCCCGTGGGGAAGCGAGCGGAGCCAGGCCACGCCCACCCGTCCTCGGCTCCCGTTTCACCCATTCATTCACTCAGATATCAAAATATTATTGAGTGCCCATTCTGTAGCTAGCACAATTCTAGCCTGGGGATGTAGCAATGAAATAAAATAAATAAAACACAACAAACAAAAATCCCTGTACTCGTATTCTGGCAGGTGAAGTCAGACAACAAACAAACAGGAAAATATACAATTCCATCGAGAAAAGGAAGGCCGCTAAGGGCGTCCCTGACAAAGTAGGAAATAATAAAACCAGCCCTCCTGGTATCTGGAGAAGGAACATTCCGAGCAGAGAGAACGGCTGTGCACAGGCCCTTGACTTACTAGGACAGCAGCAAAGAGGACCGGGTGGGGGGACCCAGCTGATACTGTCAGAGATGCTGAGGGCAGGGTCACAGTCCTCTTATAAGTCAACATAAGGACTTCAGCTTTTCTTCTTCTTTGGCCCCTGAGGACTGTGACAGAGAAATGACTTGATCTGACTTACGTCTTTAAAACTCATGCTGGCTGCCTTGAAGAGACCCCACTGTCATGTGGACAGAGGAACCAGGAGGAGCCCCCTGTAATAACAGGGGCAACAGAGTGACAGTTCATTTGGGCACTAAATTCCATTTTTTCTCAGGATTTCTGTTTTAAGACACATTTTCAGAGACACTGACTCGGTCTAATCCCTCATTTTAGAAAGTGAAAGGGTCAAATTCCAAAAGAAGTGGTTGGGCGTGGTGGCTCACTCCTGTAATCTTAGCACCCTGGGAGGCTGAGGCGAGTAGATTGCCGGAGCTCAGGAGTTGGAGACCAGCCTGAGCATGAGCGAGACCCTGTCTCTAAAAAACAGCCAGGCGTAGTGGTGGGTGCCTATAGTCCCAGTTACTCGGGAGGCTGAGACAAAGAGGATCTCTTGAACCCAGGAGTTTAAGGTTGCTGTGACACCACGGCACTCTACTGAGGGCAATATAGTAAGACTCTGTCTCAAAAAAAAAAAAAGAAAAGAAAAATTCCAAAAGAAATGCCCACAAATTTGAATTCTAAGCCAAGATTATTCAATGTGTTAATAGCAAAGCAAGAACTCTGCCTCCTTTACCACCACCCAAGAGGCTCCAACTCTCCTCACAGCACTTTTTTTTGCAATTGCGTTCAGAGGTAAGGCCTGAAATGGAGATAAAAGTTTGGATGTCATCAGGTATAAATAATACTTAAAACCATGAGGCCGGATGAGGTCACAAAAGGAATGAACACAGATGGAGAAGGGAGAGAACCCCCTGGGCATTTCAACATTTAGTGACTGGGAAGATGAGATAGAATCTGAAAGGAGATTTAGAGGAAGCAGCCAGTGAGTACAGGCATACCTTGGAGATAGGGGTTCGGTTCCAGACCACTGCAATAAAGTAAGTCGCACAAATTTTTTAGTTTCCCGGTGCCTATAAAGTTATATTTAAACTATAGTCTAATAAGTGTGCAATAGCATTAAATCTAAAAAAACAATGTGCATTCCTTAGTTTTACAATACCTTATTGCTTAAAAATGCTAACGATCATGTGAGCCTTCAGCAAGTCATAACCTTTTTGCTGGTGGAAGGTTTTGCCTCCATGTCGGTGGCTGCTGGACTAATTAGGCATGTGGTTGCTGAAGGTTGGGGTGGTTGAGGCTATTTCTTCAAATAAGACAATAGAGTTTGCTGCTTTGAATCTTTCTTTCACAAAATGTTTAGTGCGCAATGCTGCTTTACATCATTTTATCCACAGATGAACTTCTTCCCAAATTGGAGTCAATCCTCTTAAACCATACTGTTGCTTTATCAATTAAGTCTATGAAATATTCTAAATTCTTTGCTATCATTTCAACAATGTTCACAGCATCTTCGCCAGGATTAGATTCTAGCTCAAGAAACCACCTTTGCTTATCCATAAGAAGCAACTTCTTATCAATTCAAGTTTTAGCATGCAATTGCAGTAATTCAGTTATATCTCTAGGCATCACTTTTAATTCTAGTTCTCTTGCTATTTCTACCACATCTGCAGTTCCTTCCTCCATTCAAGTCTTGAAACTCTCAAAGTCATCAATGAAAGTTGGAATCAACTTCTTCCAAACTTCTGTCAATGTTGATATTTTGATTTCCTCCCACAGATCACAAATGTTCTTAATGCCATCTGAAATGGTGAATCCTTTCCAGAAAGTTTTCAATTGACTATGCCCAGATCCACCACTATCTATAGCAGCTATAGCCTTATGAAATTTATTTCTATTTAAAATTCTTTTTTTATACAGATGGGGTTCTCACCTTGTTGCTAAGGCTAGTTGTGAACTAGACTCAAGGAATCCTCCGTCCTCTGCCTCCCAAAGTGCTGGGATTACTGATGTGAGCCACTTCCAATGTATCTCTTAAATAAAAATACTTGAAAAGGACAATTACTCCTTGATCCATGGGTGCAGAATGGATATGTGTTCTAGCAGGCTCGAAGACATTAATCTCCTTGTGCATCTTCATCAGAGGTCTTGGTTGACTAGGTGCATTGTCAATGACTGGTAATATTTTGAAAAGAATCATCTTTTCTAAGCAGTAGGTCTCAATAGGGGCTTAAAATATTCTGCAAAGCATGTTGTAAACACATGCACTATCATCCAGCTTTGTTGCTCCATTTATAGAGCACAGGTAGTTTAGCATCATTTTTAAGGGGCCTGGGATTTTCAGAATGGTAAACGAGCATTGGCTTCATCTTAAAGTCACCAGCTGCATTAACCCCTCGCAAGAGTCAGCTTGTCCTTTGAAGCTTTGACTCCAGACATTGACTACTCCTCTCTAGCTATGCAAGTCTTGGATGACATTTTCTAACGCAAGACTATTTCTTCCACACTGAAAATCTGTTGTTTAGTGTAACAACCTTCATCCATGATCTTAGCTAGATCTTCTGGATAACTTGCTGCAGCTTCTACATCAGCACTTACTCCTTCACCTTGCTCTTGTGTTTAAACCTAATGTAGCAATCTCTGCTAACTTCAAACTTTTCTTCTGCACTTCCCCACTTCTCTCAGCTTTCATAGAATTGAAGAGAGTTAAGGCCTTGTTCTGCATTAGGCTTTGGCTTACAGGAATGTTGTGGCTGGTTTGATCTTCTATCCAGACCACTGAAACTTTCTCCATGTCAGCAATAAAGTTGTTATGTTTTCTTATCATTCATGTGTTCACTGGAACAGCACTTGAAATTCCTTCAAGAACTTTCCTTTGCATTCCCAACTTGGCTGTTTTGTGTGAGAGGTCTAGCTTTTTGCCTATCTCCCATTTTGGCTTTCAACATGCCTTTCTCACTAAGATTAATCATTTCTAGCTTTTGATTAAAAATGAGAGACTTGGCTCAGCACCTGTGGCTCAAGCGGCTACGGCGACAGCCACATACACCTGAGCTGGCAGGTTTGAATCCAGCCCGGGCCCACCAAACAACAATGATGGCTGCAACCAAAAAATAGCCGGGCGGTGTGGCGGGCACCTGTAGTCCCAGCTGCTTGGGAGGCTGAGACAGGAGAATCACTTGAGCCTAGGAGTTGGAGGTTGCTGTGAGCTGTGATGCCATTGCACTCTATCCAGGGCAACAGCATGAGGCTCTGTCTCAAAAAAAAAAAAAAAAAAAAAAAAGAGAGAGAGACTTGAGACTCTTCCTTTCACTTGAACACTTAGAGGCCATTGTAGGGCAAAGAGTTGGCCTAATTTCTGTTTTTTTGTTTTTTTTTTTGTAGAGACAGAGTTTCACTCTATCGCCCTCGGTAGAGTGCCGTGGAGTCACAGCTCACAGCAACCTCCAGCTCTTGGGCTTAGGTGATTCTCTTGCCTCAGCCTCCCAAGTAGCTGGGACTACAGGCGCCCACCACAGCACCTGGCTAATTTTTGATGCAGTTTGGCGGGGGCCGGGTTTGAACCTGCCACCCTCAGTATGTGGGGCCGATGCCCTACTCGGTGAGCCACAGGCACCGTCCTAATTTCAATATTGTTGTGTCTCAGGGAAGAGGGAAGCCTGATGAGGGGAGAAAGTAGAACAGTCAGATCATGCACATTTATCAATTGTGTTTGCCCTCTTACAGGGGTGTGTTTGTGGTATGTACCCCCAAATAATTACAATAAAAACATCTAAGATCCTAACTGACATGATAAAAACATTTAAAATACTGATAGAATTACCAGAATATGGCATAGAGATACAAAGTGGGTACATGCTGTTGGAAAGAATGGCACTAAAGGACTCGTTCAACCCAGGGTTGCCACAAACCTTTGTTAAAAAAAAAAAAAAAAAGCAATATCTGAGAAGTGCAATAAAATGAAGTGCCATAAGGTGAGGTATGCCTGTACCTCCAACAGTCTAACATTCCAGAAACCAAGAAAAAAAATGTTTCGTGGAGGAGGGAATGATCAACTATGTCAAACATTGCTGAGAGGTCAAGAGAAAGTAGAGCAGGGAATTGACTATTGGATTTAGTGGCATTGAACTCACTGGTGACCTTGACAAGTGTTCTTGGGAGAATGCTGAGAGCAAACGTTTGAAATTTAAGTGGATTCAAGAGAAAACAGGAAGAGAGAAGTTGAAGACAACATGATAAACACCTCTTCCAAGCTATACTGCCATGCTGCGCCTGAACTGCTCAGGACACATCCTGATCCTTCATTTGCAATTTTCTCCCTGCTCTCCTACCACTTCCAACTCCCCAAAACTTGCCTGTTCCATTTATCCTTCCTTTAAGCTATATTTTTCTTCAGGAAAAGATCATCTAATAAGAAAACAGATTTCTGGCACTGTGCTTTTTCTGTAATTTTACAAAAATGTGTTAAAGAATTAATAATGAGATGACTGCATTGAGCAAAAAGCACTGGCCTAGGGAAGAAAGGGTTATTGCTATCAGAACCAGTTACCCAACCATAGGCAAGTCTCCATTCTTTTCTGTGCTTCAATTTCCCCATTTATAGGATGTGGCACAAATGATAGCTAAACATCCTTCCTTCTCTAAAAAAACTAAAGATGTGAATTGAGCAACAATAAACATTCCAGTGCAAATGTCCTTGTGATAATTTTTTTTTCTTCTGAGTAGATACCTAGTAATGAGATGGTAAGATCAAATTAAGGTCTACTTTTAGCTCTTTGAGGATTCTCCATAATTCTTTCCATAGAGGCTGAAGTAGTTTGCAATCCCATCAGCAGTATTTTTGTTTTGATTTGTTTTGCAGTTTTTGGCTGGGGCTGGGTTTGAACCCACCACCTCCAGCATATGGGGCTGGGTTTGAACCCACCACCTCCAGCATATGGGGCTGGTGCCCTACTCCTTTGAGCCACAGGCGCCACCCACCACCAGCAGTTTAAAAGTGTTTCCCACTCTCCATATCCACACCAGCATCTGCAGCTTTGGTATTTTGTGATGTGGGCTATTCTCACTGGGGCTAGGTGATATCTCAAAGTAGGTGTTGCCCATTCATCTGTTTTCTTCAGAGAAGTTTCTGTTCACGTGTCTTGCCCACTTATAATGGGATTGTTTGCTCTTTTCATGTTGATTAATTTGAGTTCTCTATAGATTCTAGTTATCAGCCTTTGTCAGATTTAGAGCATGCAAATATCTCCTCCCATTCTGAAGGTTGTTTTAGTTGTTGTACCCTTAGCTATACAGAAGCTTTTTATTTTGACCATGTCCCATTTCTTTTTTTTTAGTGTTACTGCAATTGCCGAGGGGGTCTTCTTCATAAATTCTTTCCCCAGGCCAATAGCGTCAAAAGTTCATCCCTCATTTTCTTCTAGGATTTTTTTTCTGTTTCATGTCTTGAATTTAAATCTTTTATCTAGTCAGAATTAATTTACCCAAGTGACCATCAATAAACACATGGATGGATTAACTGTGGTACATGTATACCATGGAATATTATTCAGCTCTAAAAAGATGGAGATTTTACATTTTTTTGTATTTATCTGGGTGAAGCTGAAGCACATTCTCCTTAGTATCACAAGAATGGAAAAGTATCCAATATACTCAATACTAATATGAAACCAGTGGATGAACAACTACACACCCACACAAGTTATATTCAAGAGAAGAGGGGGAGTGAGGGAGATTGGGAAGTTCTCACCTAATGTGCACCATGTAAGGGTTCTACAGCACACCCCCTGACTTGATGACGACTTGAACTTTACCTTAGAAATGTAAACAATGTAACCTAATCATTTTGTACCCTCATGTTAATCTTAAATTAAAAAAAGAAAAAAAACCTAAAGATGTTAATTCATGCTCAGATTTGCTTTCTATAGGTGGTTATAATTTTCCTAATAGTGCTTCCTTTTGACCCTACTAAAAGTAGCTAAAGGGAAGACAAAATATATATTTTATTAAAAATCTAAATAATCAACAGAAGATATGGTTTCATTTTTACAACACAATCACTAAAAAGCTATTTAATTCAATACAAATATATGTGGTACTAATTAAGAGAACTGATGTATTTACTAGCAATATTTTCAGACAAAATTTACAAGCACCAAGCTGAGTCTCCATCCTTTAAGGAGTATTTCTGCATGCTGTAAATAAGAACTTGATTTACAACTCTCATTCTTTTCCCTTAATAATGTGAAATTTTTCCATATGAAGCTGAGTCTCTCCTTAGCTCAATATACTAATTTCCCCTTGTCAAAATAGCCTTTTTAGGGAGTCCCTATTGTTCTCAGTTAATTTTAACACTAAATTAAAAGTTTCATATGGTGGTGATTTTAAAGCATTTTACTTCATATGGCAAAAGGTACCTCCTAAACTACTTCAATCGTAATTGTTACCATCGTTACAATAAGGTTCTCATATAAAATCTTTTAGACCTCAAAGTGCTCTATAAAGACCACACTTTGAAACTACATACCCCATACATTAGATAAGGGGTCACTGACCTCATCTCACAGACTTAATAGTCATACAAGTACATAACTTCTCACTGCATCCAAAGAAAATAGTGGCATTTAAATCCTAAATCTAATAATCTAATGCTATTCCAGTGGCTTACCCTCTTTTTCTTTTTTTTTATTCCAAGTTTTTCTAAAATCATCTGGGAAGTAATAGATCATATTTAATTGTTCAGGCTTTTATGCTGTGCTTTCAGAATCACATCTAATTTGTGGTCTGGCTCTAGTTCAGTATTACCCAACCCTAGGTTTATTTCATTGGTCCCATGTCAAAGCTTCCTCACTTTAGCCAGAAATTAATAGCCTTAAAAGTTTCTCCCTCTCTGGTCAAGCGGCTACAATGTGATTTGCCATATTTTGTAAATGACTGTGTATGCTCCCCATAAAAGTAGGATATAATCCTTTTATTTAGCACAGGCACCCCATACCTTTTCTGTTGAAAGAATTATTTTTGCCTAACAACTCTTTTGGCATTACAATGTCATTAAACTTGGAAAGAGCAAACTGCTAGATTTACCTAGTCCAAGAAAAGCCTGATACCTGGCAAGCTTACATCTCTTTTACAGAGTTTTATGTAGCCCCAACTCTCATATAAGCAGGGAAGAGTGAAGATTCCGGCAGGGACTAAAATGATTGTAGGGACCCAAGATGATTAAAAACATTCCAAATGCAAAAATCACCAAAAGCAAAAAAAACCTCTCTTATAGTATGCCACAGACACTTGACAAATGCCCTCAGAGTAATTAATCTGAGCTCTTGCCTAGCATTAACACTTTTTAAAAGCCTGAACACAATCTTGATTTGTGGTATTCACCTGCACGGCCATGCAGTCCTGGGCCTAAAATCTTGAGTGCTGGGTTCTTTCCTTGGCTGCCTTTGAGTGACCCCTGAGCAAATCACCTTAACATCCCAGTTTCAGGAAATAGAGATAATCCCACAAATTTTCTACCTTCCACAATGGCTCACAACAATCCTCCTGACTCCCCAGAGAATGCAACGTAGATTACAGACAGGTCCAGTGAAAATGAAAAACTATTACTCTTCTACATGACCATTATAAAATGAGATTAATCCTCACAATGTGTTCCACGGGTCACCTTGAACCCAAGCTTTAGCGCTTCATTCCTTCTCTTGGTACAGTCACTTAAAGATTGAAGGTAAGAAGAGTTCATGACTCTTACCTAATTTTTACTTTTTAAAAATCCTTTCTTTTCCTCACTCGGTATATCTTCTCAATAAAAACTATATAATCCTTTTGGTCAGTGGTTCTCAACCTGTGGGTCGAGACCCATAGGAACTGTATTAAAGGGTTGTGGCATTAGGAAGGTTGAGAACCACTGCTTTAGGTGTTCACACTGACACATTATGAATATTCTATTTAACTCAAAGAAACTAAAAATTGTTATCCTCATAGAAGAGCTACATAAGTGTACTGTACTAAGTGGTAAGATTCTGAAGTCCCTAAGTTTCAAAATATAGATTGTTAGGAGTAAAGTTAATTAATGACAAAATTTCAACTATTTTGGAAGGTGAATGAGGAGGGATTTGCACCACCAAGGATTTTATGTATGTGTGGAATGTAATAAGCCGATTCTAAAATGTATATGAAAATACAAAGGCCAAAAATATCCAAGCCATTTGGAAGAATGAGATGTCAGGCCTTGCTCCAGCCTTATCACATAAAGGTATGTATCATAAACGAGGCAGTGTAATGTTAGCACTAATGAGCTAATGGAATTGAAGAGAGAACTCAGAAAGTACCAGACACACACAGATATCTGACACATGGCAGAAGTGCACCAAGGAGCATCTGGAAAGCACTGTCTTTGAACTCCGGAACGCCAGGACAAGCAGCTGCTCAGTCGGACTCCTCCCTCACCAATACGTTGTCTTCCAGGTGCAATCAAAAACCTAAACGCTAAAGCCAAAATTATAAACTATGTTTTAGCTATGGAGATTCTAAGAGAGAAAAGAGTATCTTCATGACTTCAGGATGGGAAAACACTCCTTAAACTAAGACATTAAAGGCACTAAACATAAAATATTTGCCATTAAGAATATGTTTTTTACCATTACATCATGAAGAGAATGAAAAGTAATCCCAAGAAATGGAGAGGATATTTACAACAAGTATAACCAATTGAATACCACATTATTTGATTAAATACCAAAAATTAGAATCCAGAATATATTCTACAAATCAATGAGGAAAAAAATAGCCATCACAACACAATAGAAAAACGGACAAAAAACTCCAACAGGTACTTTTCAAATGAAGAAATTCAGTGGCAAACATGAAGATGTTCATATGCCATTCTTAATTATAGGAATCAAAAAGCCACAATGAATTTCTACTAAAAAAAAAAGTTGGCTAAAATTAAAGTCTGACAATATCAAATGCTGACCAACTGGAACTTTCATACACTGGAAGTGGCAGCAAGAACATAAAATGTTAAAGGCATGCATACCTTATAACCCAGCAATTCCACTCCTAAGTACAGATCATATAGAAATGTGTTTATGAGAGCAAAGATGCTCAGTATAGCATTGATTATAACAGCCCCAAACTGAAAATATCAACAAAGTGCCCATCATACTACGATAGTGGTATAAATGAAATGGCACATTATACAACATGAGAATGAATAAGCCACATCTACGTGTGACATGAGTAAGAAAAGTTGAGTGAAAGACACCAAAGAAAACATACAGTATGACTCTATTTTTATGTAAGCCAAAAAGTGAGCAAAATCAACCATATTGTTACATATATAACTGGTAAAATATTATCTTAAAGGGAAGGGGGGAGAATTACTATAAAGTCCAGATAGTTACTTCCGGGGGCAGAGAGGGCATCAAAAGGGGACACACAGGGAGATTCTCAAGGCCTGGCAGTAGCTTCTCTGCATCTGGTTTGTGACTGCAAAGCTGCTGCTTTATTGATGAAACCACACATTTGTCTTATGTACTTTTCTGTAAGTTGTAGTTCACAAAACTTAAAAGAAAAACAGAGATCTTAAATAGTACTACTGAATGTTACCAATTAAAGCCATTAATTATTGATAGTGTGGAAAAAAATTAGAAGGCCCAGAAACAGGCCCAAGACACAAAAGATAAGGCAGGAATAAAATAGCCTTACAAATCAGAGGGAAAATAGTGGTTTATGATATTGAAACAACTGGCAAACTCTTTGTCAAATTTAAAATTCCTACCTCATGTTAACACAATAGCCCCCAATAAATGAGATGGATTAAAAATTTCCTTTTCACTCCAAAGCTGTGTAGATTAAATAAGCTAATGTATATAAACAAAAATTCCATTTGAATTAAAGTATAAAAAGTGAAAAAAAATACTAGGAGAAAATAAGCATATTTATCCATTCTAGGGTTAGGAAAAGCACACATGCAAAAGCAGACTCCTAGAGATACCAGAAACTGTATTAAATGGTAAGTAACACACTGAAAAATACTTATAAGACATGACAAAGGATAGACATTTAATTAAAGAACTTACAATCCCCTCAAAAAAGAGCCAATGCTCCAAGAGAGTAACAGAAAAAAGTATGAATGAGCAATTCTCAAAAGAATAAAAAATAGCCAATGACCATGAAAAAACTTCAACCTTCACTAATAAAAAAAAAAAATACACATTTTAAAAGTAGTCCTTTTCAGCAATTATCCAATTTGCAAATATTTTAAATAGTAACTTTTGATTCTGAGAGTTTGATATATTGGTGGAGGGAAGGTAGATAGACACAATCTCAATAGTGAATGATATACATTAAAATTCTCAAAACTTATATACCTTTTCACCTAGTTATTTTACTTATAGAAAGATTATCTTCAGAAACCATTTTGTACAGATGAGATTATTTTCCAGATGTTGATTGCATCATTGTTTACAAACTGTATTTTAATTGTTAAATAATAGGAATTTGATTTTAAGGTTATTGTGCACCTTATAAGGTTATGGTTGCAGTTATCTAAAAAGAAAAATATTTATTGTGGGAAAATGTTTACAATGTAGAGATTATGAAATGATTATTTTATGATTGCTTTTTTGAAAATCTAAACGTATAGCTATGCATAGAAAAATAATTAAAGTACAAACTCCCAAAAGTTGGCTCGGCGCCTGTGGCTCAACAGGCTAAGACGCCAGCCACGTACACCTGAGCTGGTGGGTTCGAATCCAGCCCAGGCCCGCCAAACAACAATGACGGCTGCAACCAAAAAATGGCCGGGCGTTGTGGCAGGCGCCTGTAGTCCCAGCTACTTGGGAGGCAGAGGCAGGAGACTCGCTTGAGCCCAGGAATTGGAGGT
>CAUYRH010174243.1:0-29296 GCA_963574655.1 Perodicticus potto
TTATGTCTTGAACCAATTTTCTTTTCTTTTTTTTTTTTTTATTATTTTTACATATACATGTGTTAATTAGGTTTCCACTTTTTGCCTTCACAGAATTTAAAAGGCTTAAAATTCAATAACAATAACAATGTTTAAGATAAGGACTAGAACCAATTTTCTATGTAGGTAAAATTCAACCGAACAACTGACCCATCGAAAATACATAAAAGCAAGGCACTAAGGGCCAACTTGCTGCCTTTAGTGAAAGGCAAGGTTTTCAGTCTTGCTAAGTCAGAGGAGGTGAAGAATAATAGGACTTTTAGGCTAGAAAGAAAGCCAGAGTCTTGCATACTTAGTTTAGAAGCTCAGATTTAATTTTGGGGAAAACATTCTGATTGCTTTGTGAAGACTGATTAGAATGTGGTGGAACTGGAGGTAATGAACCTTGTAAGAACTTTGGAGTGGTCCAGGTGAAGGACAATGAAGATCTGAAATAAGATAGTATTGGTAAAGGAAGAAGTGAATGGTGAGAAGGAAGCATCTTTAGGAATTTGCAAGAATTGGAGACCAACAGGATATGCAGAAGAAGGGATCAAAGTCAAAAATGACTCCTAGGTTCCCAGAATGGAGACTGTACAGCAGCAAGGCCAACCCCTGCATTCAGGCACACTGAAATAACAAGAAGCTGATGAGTCAAACCTGGAGCATGTTGACTTTGAGCATATTTAGGATGTCCACGTGGAGAAGTCTGAAGATATGGGTTAGGCCCACTGGAGTATATTCTGGTTGAAGAAATATACTTGAAAATCCTTCAGATACACATGGCCATTGAAACCTTAAGACAAAAAGCTTTGGTTTGTTTGGAATATCTTAAGGAAGTTATTACCTCTAATTTGTCTGTCATCTAATCTGGATTTTCACCTATGAGGGTTGGGTTTGCTGAACACAGCAGCTCATAGACTATTCCTTTTCCGAAACATCTGGGAAATGTGAAACACTCCTCCCAGATACCAAAAGATTAGTTCAGAAGAATTTCTAAACTTGAAGAAGAACACCGTGATGGTGCAGTTTCTAAACTTTGTGGAGACACAAAATCCAAAGTGGTGATTCTGCAACTGTCCCTCTGCAGGAAAAAAGGACTGTTACTGCTCAGTGCCTACCAGAAGTCTCCAGGAAGCTTCAAGCATGGTGGCCAAGGGCAAGATTTGGGGGGACCATCTTGCATCATGACAATGTGTCTGCCTACACAGAAAACCTTACCATTAAGTTCCTGGAGTCCACAGAGGTTAAACTTATGACCCATCTACCCTGCAGTCCTAACCTAGCCCCATGCGATTATTTCCTGTTCCCTATAGTTAAAAAATTACGTGTGGACAAAGGTTCTCCAGCCCTGAAGAAGCTGATCTTGCCTATGAAAGCGAGAGCTTACAGCATACGAAGAAAATGAGTGGAAAGTGTGTTCAAAAGTAGTTTACAAGAATGCAAAAGTGCATAGAATATCATGGTTATTTTGAGAAAATATTGTCATCCAAATGATTTTATGTTCCTCAATTTTTATGTATCACAAAACTTTGATAGTGTCCTTGGTACTTTAACACCACTATGTTTATCCCACCAATAACCAGCATCAATTGCCAGACATTGGAGTGAAGGCAGCTCCAGACTAGCCCAGCCCCTAGTTGTGAAGTCATTCCCACCATGAGAATCTCACCGGCTGAGACCCCAGACATTATGGAACAGAAACAATCACTCTGCAAGAAGGCTTTATGGTCTGCAAATCATATCATTTAAACTCTCATACTGCTCCCCTGTAAAGGGCCAATGCTGATTACAATCACGCCCCTGAAGCCAGTTCCACTTGAAATGTTTTGTTACTTTCCTTCATGTACAATGACCTCCATTGTAGACATTTTACCATTTTCAAATGGTCAAACATTCATACTGAAGACTTATAAATAACTTCTCACCCATACTTCTAGATTATGTAGCATTAAAATCCATCTTTCACAGGAAGAAATAACATATTGCAAATAACTGATACAGGTGGAATTACCAGAATACCAACAATCTAGTTCCCAATGGAATGTTGAGTATAAAGGTAGGACAAAGAGGATGGGTACAATAAATGGCTTCCATTCTTTGTCACTTGTTTTAATGCTTCTGTGTTCAGTGCTTTTTTCCAGAAGAAATAATTCCCTTACTAAAAATATAACTACTTCTCCACAAAATTTATTTGGTTCCACAAAATATCTGACGGGACTAAAAATGTTCCATTTTGCTAGTCACAAATTCATTTATCTAAGCTGTCAAGGAAAGTTAAGATGATCTAGATTCTAATACACTCATTGAACACTCTTTTTTACTAACCATATATAGAAACAATACTGCATATCAATATCTTAATCTAAACTATCAGGTAGTTAATAGAGGTAACAGAGGAACTTTTTGATAACTTATCTTTGGGTATAATGGTAACACACTCTTACTACTACTTTGAGCTTGCCTTGGGACACACAACAAATAAGTCAATAAGAAACTGATTTTATATTGCAAAAATCACTGTAAGCTAATTTCCACTTGAGTTTCAAGATTGATGTTAAATAAAAAATTCCCATATGGAAGGAAATGGCACCATCTGAGTTACTTTTGGCATGCTAATATTAACACCACTTCTAAATGCCTTTTATTACAAACAGAACTATTAGAATATAAAATAAAAGGAAATATGTGAAGAACAGCTCCAAAATTATCTATTGCATCCGAGTCAAGAGCTGTGCATTAGGTCCCATCAGTGGCAATCCAGAAGACAAACACACAGGACTGAAAACACTGCACTCTGGACTCAGCTCTACCACTAATGTGTGTGTAACCTTGGACAAGTCACTTAATGCTTCTGGTTTTTATAACTTTATCAGTAAAAACAGGAAATTGACCTAATTCATGTGGGACTGTGGGTTCTCAAGGAAATTCATACCAATTTCTTATTACTGGGATGATTCGATGCTTATGTTACCGAGAAATTTGCCCTGCCTGAGTTTGGTTTTTATACACACAAACACTCCCCATATAGCTTCTATTTATCATGACATTTATTAATTTTTATTTATATAAACCTATATACATTTTATTAAAGACACATATATTTCAAGCATTCATAAAAATTTAGACCCATCTTAACAAATACTATTATTTTATCTTAATTATTCCTGATCCTCATTTTTTGAAGTAAATAAAATGTTACCAATGTAACTAACGTCATCAAGACAACCACCATGTCATCTCCATGCTATCCGCCTTCTGCCTCCTGCTAACAGCATCAGGAAGTGTAAAGAACTTTCAGTTCATTTTTTAATATTTTGCCAATGTCTATACCATTACCAATATATATAATGTTTTTTGGCGTTTTTAACTTACATAAATGGGAGGACGCTGAGCATAAAACATTCAATAACTTGTTTCCATCTCCCTATTTTAAGATTAATTTATGTTAATATACTTATGAAGTTCAACCATTTAGATTTTATATGAATAGATTACAACTTAGTTATCTATTACTTCATTGACAGACATATTTATATTTAAAGGGTTTCACTTTGCCCCTATCATAAACAACGCCCCAGGGAATATTCTCTTACATACGTTCTTGTGCACCGGACCAAGGGTATCATTAGGGTATTGATCTAGAAACGCAATTTCTGGGTCACAGGGCATGTTCACCTTCAGTTGCACTAGATAATACAAAACATCAGTCCAAAGTGGTCACACCAATTTAAACACCTGCATGCAGAGTACAGAGCCTCCACTCCCCTGCATCCTGTATGATACATGTTATTTAGATATTCTAATGTTTTTCAATCCAATGACAGTAACATAATAACCATTATTTCCATTTGCATCCCCCATATGGCTAATGAGGTTAAGGATGTCTTTGCTTTTTCTTATTAATATATTTCTGGGCCACATGGCTTCATTTTCCATGAGTTGCTTTTCTTGCGTTCTTTCATGGTTAGGACAGCCCTTTAGAGGACTCCCGATTTTAAGTGGGATCAGTGGTTGAGGCTGTTTTTGTCTCTGGCCTTGAGTCTTGTCCCTCAGTGAGTATTAAAATGCTCCCCCTTATACAGCCCACATCCACGTACATCACCCAGGCTGCCCCCGCACCAGTCAGAACTCACGGCTCTGGCTTTGAACCTTTTGTTTGGTTCCACTTAGGGATTCTCCCTTCCTCTCTCCCTTTCAGCTCAATCACGCTTGCAACTTCCACATAGAAAATTTAAGACTTTATGCTAACATTCCCCACACTCTTCAAAAAAAAAAACAAAAGTCTGCTTCATAAACTACTTAAATTCCCAGAGGGCTTTATTAAATAACAAATGAATTTTCATATAGATAATGAAACATATTCACACACATAGCAAAATCATGACAATACAGCTAAAAAGGAAAGCATAGACAATGTGATTTCCTCAAAGAACTTAAAAATCACTAAAACGTTCATGTTTTATTCATTTTTTTTTTTTTTTTTGTAGCGACAGAGTCTCACTTTATCGCCCTTGGTAGAGTGCCATGGCGTCACACAGCTCACAGCAACCTCCAACTCCTGGGCTTAGGCGATTCTCTTGCCTCAGCCTCCCAAGTAGCTGGGGCTACAGGCGCCCGTCACAATGCCCAGCTATTTTTCTGTTTTGCAGTTCAGCAGAGGCCGGGCTTGAACTCGTCACCTTTGGTATCGGGCCAGTGCCCTACTTGATGAGCCACAGGCGCCACCCATGTTTTATTCATCTTATAATACTGTTTTTATTCTGTTGATGATATTGAAGTATATATCAAGTATATATGTAGTATGGTATGAAATTTGACATATACTCTTATTAATGAAAAGATTTGGGAAGCAAAAAATCCAACAGGGACAATGATGCTTTCTTACAGAATTGTTCTGGAGATCCTATGACATTACTGCAATGTGATTAAGTACTTGGCATGTGGTAGGTGCCCAGAAAATGTTAATGCACCTGTTTCTCTTTCTGACAAGCTCGAGAGAAAGCAACTAAGGGAACAGCTACACAAAGGCCTGATTCTCATCAGCAAGAATGAAATAATTGACACAGTAAAACTGACAAATTCCTTGGTAAAAGATAACCACATAATCTCAAAGTTGACAGCCACATTGGGAAAAGTGAGCTTTGTAATATTTTAAACTTTGGGAAGCAAATTTCCAAAAGTTCAGAGAAAAACATAAACATGTTAACCTTTAGGAAAAAAAAAAGAACAGAGGAAGATGCTAAAAAATGTACTTAAATCTGAAAAGAAATGAAGATCCCCAAATAACCTTCAGAGGTATAACTAAGATGGATGGAAGCTACCAGAAAACAAATTTCAGCTCCCAGTAAGCGCTGCCTAATAATCAGCACAGGAAACCAGGAAAGCAGTAACCTTGAAAGGTAATAAATCTTTTTCCTTCAAGCACAGAGGAAACTAGGTATTTATTGCAAGTGTTTCAGAGGATACCGGGCCCTGAATAGTTAGCTGTACTTGAAAACCATTAAATTTACTTTTATACTAAAAGTGTGTAAGTCTAGCTTTGGGGAATATTGCTGGTGGGGCAAAAAGTATGAAAAAGAAGTTATTACAACAGGGGACATTCAGTGAAAAGGCAGGCTAACCTCACTCAACTCTCTAGCTCTTAAGAATGTATCCTGTCATTTGGAAACAGGAATTTTAAAAAAGAAAACTAAAAAAATAACATCAACAGGCAAATTACATGTGCAGTAAAAGGCTTAGAAAAAATGATTCCTCATGTTTGTTCAAAGGGATTTTGAAGATCCTCTTTTCCAATCCATTAAATATACTGGAGGAAAATGAGTTCACAAAAAATTGATAGGTCCAAAGTCACTCAGTCAATAATAAAAGAATTCACTCTAAATCTTCAGATTTAACTGTTAAACTGATTTTAAAACTTGCTTATATTTTCAGGTAATATAAGAATTAAACTTATAGAACTTTTCTAGCATTATTCTTTCAAACAGCATTTAAATCTCTAGGTTCCAAAGGTTGCAACAAATTATACTTTACTAGAAGATAATTATATATGTAGATATTTTTACTTCTTTTAGGGCTTTTCAAATACACAGATCCTTTATTTTTCCAATTATGAATCATACCCAGGTGGTAAGATATGGAAATCACACAAATGTATTGAAAGTCAGGATTTAATCATCTGTGTACTTGTGAACTATTCCAACATTAAATATATTTACGCCCACACTAAATAATCTTATGTAATTATCATGCTTGGGTGTTTTACAATTGAAAAAAATAATTCTTTTTCCATATATGAGTTTGAATTTAGTATTACAAAAATGTCTATGCAATTCAATTTTAGTGTTTAATGCTGTAATAATTTTATTATTCATTTACCTGAATAACCTCCAAAAGATAGCTATGGAATGCAGAATTTTATGGTAATTGGGGAAAGTGATTATGAAATACAAACATGAAAACGTACATTTACAGTATTACCTCAAAAACGCAAAATAGCAACAAAATCCACAGATAAAAGGTCAAAATATTAACAGTATGAGATTATCTTCCCTATTCATTATTTGCTTTTCAAATTTTCTGTAATGACCATCTATTTCATGGCAACAACAAAAGTATTATATTCTAAGGATTAAAAGGAAAGTAAAAAGCAGAATATGAATATAAAATTTTCTAGATTAAATCCCTCACTCTTTACCTTAAGTAGATAAAATTCATCAGGATGTAGGGTATTATTTGATACATACAAATAAATTCATAGACTTGGTTGAATGCTTCCATAGTGTTATTGTAAATAAATATGTATATGTCCTTTTGGGCAGTCCCTGCTAAGCAACTGAAAGTTCTTATCCTCATCTAGTTCTAAGTGCATAGGAGTACAGAATGTTGGCTGCTTTAATGTTAATGTAGTACCTGGCATTAAGAAATTTATTCACCATATGCTTTCTTTTTTCCCTCCCAGCTTCCTATGCATCTATTTGAATGATAAAGAAAGTTTCTGGATTTTCAGCATGAATTCAGTGGAGATCACTTTCAAGCTAATATGCAACTGATACGACCATCAGATTTACAAGAATTTCTTAAAAAAGGAGGAACTTTATATAATGACTTCGTTTATAGAGGACTTTGCTTATCAAAGGATACAGGTAGTCTGGTTTTTTAAATTGCTATTTCTGTCCAATTTTGCCAGTTGAAATTGGTCTTTCAGATATAATAGTTTATTCTAAAGAAGTCCTCTCAACATTAAAGAGATTTTTCTCCTTTATTAAACTGAACAAATAAGTCCTGGCTCTTGACCTGCAGTTGTCATGTTGTTTTCATGGATATTTAAAATATTTATTTTCCGAAATATCCATTTCTTCTTTCTGACCACACCATGGCTGCAGTCCAACCCAGAAGCAGTCAGAATAACAGGGGACTGCCTCAAACCGGCCCACCATGGAACCAGATGGGTTTCCAAAGAAAGACGCACCAAACACCAGGTGGTGAGTCCAAAGCATTTACCAGGGGCACTTACACAGTGTTCCAGCAGTCTCTGCCACGAACAGCAAGAAGAGAGATGCTCTAACCTAGGAAAATCCACATGGATGGGGTCTGGTATGGAGTTTACATGGGGGTTTAATGAATCTGCATTTGTTCTTTACAATTTGGATTCAGTCGAAAGACCACACTTAAGGATTAAGACCACATGTGGCCTTAAGACTGCAGCACTAAGTCTCATCTGGAGGCTCAGCTAGGGAAGGATCAGCTTCCAGTTTCTAATCATTTAGTCCACAATTTTTGAAAGCAAAAGTTCAAGTTTGTTTTTGTTTTCTTTTCATAAGTTAACTCACATCTTATTAGCCAGCCTCTCTAGTCTAACAAGGGTTCAGCCTTGTACACATACCCTAACCATTCTTTCCCAAACCTGATTTCTATAAAAATGAACAAAATTCCTCCCAACCTTAGCATAAGTAAACTGCCCAAATAAAACAAATTAGGATTTACTTTTTCATTCCTTTAGCAGAGGAGGAAGGAAACAGAAGTCTGTGTGTTTTAACAGGTAACTGTTAATATCACTTTCTAACCCCCGAATTAGGGGTTTTGTTTATCTGAAGTGAACTTGAGTTCCCCTGAATTTATAATGGTTGTAACACCTTGCTACAAAACTGAGATTTGTAAAGCCTAAAAAGCAATCACAAAGGTTGAGATTTGATACCAATAATGCAAGTTCTTAACAGCAATGTGGGTCTCAGTCTCAGGAACAAAACACTTAATACAAATTAGTGAGATAGGCCCAGTGATGCTGGCCAAGTAAACAGAGGAAGAGGAGTGTTGGGATCTGTGAGAATCTGGAGCGTGTGCCTCATCTAAAGGGACCCAGAGCAGACACTTCCTGGCTCTTGTCTACTGCTGATACGTAAGCATGTAAAACTACAGTTGTCATGTCTTCCAGTTTTCCAAGAGAATGCAGCATTCTTGATGTTTTTTAATCTCCCTCCATTTTAAATATTGGCAATTAATTAAATAGCAAACAACACTGCATGGGGTAACAATGAATGGCATAAACAAAGCTCCATTACCTCTGACGCCCACTTCAGCCTTAAATCCTGCCCACCTTATCAGTACCATTAAAAATGATTATGAGAGAAAACTTCTCAGACGTCTTCACAAGATCCTAATGATGTGCTTATAAGATAAATATCGTTATTTTGCAAGTAAAAGTCAAGTTTTACATGGACTGAACACCCAAAGAAACACTTTGCAAGTGGCTTAACCCCATGCAAGCCTTTACTTTCCTAAGGTGAGGGCCGATTTCAATACTACAAACCTACAATTAAAATGGCAATTGAAAAGTATAGCTGGTTCATATATAAAGCTTCTTGACTACTGGGGGTGCATAGTGCTGCACATATATCTTTACTGTATAAGGTCCTAGCAAAAAAAAAAAATCTCCTTTATACATACAAATACACATACATTATATCTGAAAGATGCTAAATGTGTGAATTTTTGTGTATGTTTGAATTAAAATATTTATGTAATTACTTAACATTATCCATACATTAGAAAATGATAGATAGTTGCTTTCTTTTGTCTTCAGTTTTTCTAAAATGGCTGATGTATGAGTTAGCTTTTGCTTATTAAGTTGACATGTCACCAAAGACTGTAACAAACCTTTATTTTGTCCAAAAATAAAAAAAAGTTAAAAAGTAAATGACAGCCCACTTGCATTTCCTTCAATTTGGTTCATTTCTAGAGAAGATTACCTGTATTTCAAATCCAAAGGCAGTTCCATTCTATATTTATAGAAATAAATCATCTGCTAACTGTAACTCACTTTGAAAAACACAAAAAGCCAAAACACCCACACATTAAAACTCAGATTTCTATACAAATCATTATAATTTCAAAAGGCATTTTTGAGTGTCAAACACTACTTACAAAAATTGTACAGAGTGAAACATAGAACTCTGCAGGATGACGAAGAACACAAAAGGCAGTCAAAATCTGAGGGAGAAGTTGGTATTTTTCACACAGATGAAAAGAACAAAGAGAAATGAGATTGAGAAATAGAGATTAATTTGAAAAAGAATAGGCTATAGAAACATTTAAAATAGGCTAATTAAGAGTAGCCTTAAAGTGGGTGGCACCTGTGGCTCAAAGTAGTAAGGCACCGGCCCCATATACTGGAGGTGGTGGGTTCAAACCCAGCCCCAGCCAAAAAGTGCAAAAAAAAAAAAAAAAGAGTAGCCTTAAAGTTACATAGTCATATGCTATATATAAGGGAGAAACAAGCTCATTTTGAAAAGCAACTGTTACTGAATTTTGACATATCATATGTATATTATTCACCAAGATAGTAATTGTGTCTACACATTTGAAATATTAAATATAAATTCGTACTCACTGTGCAATTTTATTCTTCCCTGATTTTTATTTTTTGCTTTTGTTTTACAAAATCTCCTTACCAAAATTTGGATAAAGGCCTTTCAAGTTAAGCAATTTATCCTGTTCAAATATTGGCCAATAACAGTATTGTAAACCTAAAGGCCCGTTTATACTATTCCTAATATTTCCTGTAGCAATTTTTCCATTTATATTCCTGTGCCTTGCTTTTCTTTCTTATTTTCTCCTGCCTCTAGCTAAAGCTATAATTTCATCAATTTTTCTAGTACTAACTGGGTAATTTTAAAAATTATCACTTATGTAAATTGATCGTACCTTTTATATTTAAGTATTATGCAGCACAGAATTTAATGTAAAATGCAATAAGTATAGAAATTTACCTTTCTAAATATCTTAAAACATTTTCACTAGAATAATAAATTCCATAAACTAAGTCACTTATAAACAGAAATTCTCTCAGTTCTAGAAGGTAGGAAGTTCAAGATCAACGTGCCAGCACATTCCATGTCTGGGGAGGGTTTGCACTCTGGTACACATATGGTACATTCTTAATGTGCTCTAATATGGGGAAAGTGGTGAATAAGCTCCCTTGGGTCTATTTTATTATAAGACTGCTGATTCCATTCATATGGGCAGAGCTTCTCCCTCCAAATTACCTTCCAAAAGCCACCATGTTCTGAAAGAACCCTTCCTAACACCATAGCATTGGGAGTTAGGATTTCAACATGCAAATTTTAGGGGAACACAAACTCTCAGACTAGGGTACTAGTCTATTCAAATATCTCATGAAAAAAAATCTAAGGCCTTCATGTCCAGTATCTCAAGTTTTTAGTTTCTAGGCCCAACAATTTACAGTAAGTTTAAAAAAATACACGTGGGGTGAAACTTATGTGATTTTTCTTAACTAATACATATAATCAAGAATGACTTTTCAAATACAATTTTACAATAAAATGCTTAGGATGGAGTGGAATTTGACATAAGTTGATGTTTCCATATCAGAGTCCATTTGAAAAAGAGAACTAGTTTCTTCAAATAATTTTTTTCCTGATTATAGAAATAATAGGTATTTTTTGTGAAACTTGGAAAATTAGAAAATTTAGGAGGGAAACTTGCCCATAATCTTAAGGACTCAGATCTGCTCTGTTTTTGCTTACAGTTCAAATATTAAAACACAAAATGTGCTTGTAAATATATTTAAATCCATGGAATTGGAAATTGGATAAAGTCATCTTGGGAGTGTGTGGACTTAAAAAAAACAAACAAACCAAAACACCCAGCCTAGAAGCCTAGAATAGAACCTGGAGTAATATTTGAAGGTTAAATCAAGAAAAGAAAAGGGAAATACCAAAGAATGGTGAATGAGATAGAAGGAAAACTAAGAGTATATTTCACTGGTTCCATTCAAAGCAATAAAAGACACTAGTTCAAGAATGAAGCATGATTAACCCTGCGAAATATGTCACATCATACTAAGTGAAAACCATCCAATGAATCTTCCTACAAATAAGTTAACAGTTACCTAAGTTGATAAGCAGTTTAGGAGGACTCCAGATAGGACTGTACATCATATACAAAGTCTGAAGACTTCAGTTCATGAATCTGCCGTTGTGGGCTTACACTGGTAATACTGTGCAGACAACTCAGTAAGGGTTTCAGAATACTGGAATATTAGTGTCTCTCACTTGTGTTCCTGTTGATGTGTAGCTGTCTTGCTGGGTAGTGTTCATTACTGTTGTTGCATATCTTTGTGTATTGCCACAACAATTCGAGCTTGAATTAGAGCAGTGAACAAATGTTCATAAATTCCTTGTTAAATATGGCAAGAGCGGAAGTGAAATCAGGAACATGTTAGTCCAAGTTTACGGGGATAATGTCATGAAGGAAACTGCAGTGTACGAGGGGATTAAATGTTTTTCTGAGGAGAAACCATAGCTGATAAAAAGAGGTCAGGGTTGCCAGTAATGAGAACTGATGAAAACACTGCAAAAATTAGTCAAATTGTGTATCTACATCGTCAGCTGTGAGAAGGACAGCAGATCAAGTAAATATTGAAAAACAGGAAAATCTTAACTGAAACTCTCAGCCCAGACTCATGGCTCTTGCATCATGACAATACACCAGCCACAGGTATACTGTGAGAGAGTTTTTAGCTAGTAAACAAATAGCTGAATTGGAACACCATCCCTACTCACCTGATCCGGCCCCCAAAGCGTTTTTCTTTACCCAGAGATAAAGGAAATATTGAAAGGAAGACATTTTGATGACATTCAGGACATCAAGGATAATACAAAAACATCTTTGATAGCCACTCCAGAAAAGAGTTCCTAAATTGTTTTGAAGGGCGGACTAGGTGCAGGCGTTGGCACATAGCTTCCGAAGGGGAATACTTTGAAGGTCATTCTAGTGATATTCAGCAATGAAGTATATAGCACTTTTTCTAGGATAAGGTCGTGAACTAAATTGTCAGATCTAGTATACTACTATATCTCATAAGAATCAACTCAAAATTCTTGAATTTGATGAACTACTTAATTTGGTCATTTATAAAACAAATACATAGCAGTCAATATCAACTATACAGCCATTCCTAGAAACTATAAAAATATTAAGTAATGGGAATAAAAAAAAATTCCTCAAAATTCCACAAAAATGAAGGCATCAATAGGAAATGTGTGGAGATCTATCTACATAAAGAAAGCCCTAAACTTTGTTAACAAATAAAAGCTAAAAGATACAAATAAATAAGATGTATCATATCTCAAACTAGAAAGACTATCTTAAATTAAATACATTAATTCATATCCATTCTATATTTGTTAGAGTTCCAACCTCTATGATTCTAGGCACTTGGAATGGATCAGAAAGAAAAGGGTATAAAAGTCAGAGCCAGCAGTACCACTTGATTCCAATAGGAAAATCACTGCTTCACCTTTAAACAAGCTGGATGTTGACTCATATTAAAGGACCCTATGAATACTTATCTACTTTTCTTTTAAACCAGTCGTTCTCAACCTGTGGGTCGAGATCCACAGCAACTATATTAAAGGGTTGCAGCGTTAGGGAAGTTGAGAACCACTGCTTTAAACCAAGATTCAGGATTTTATCAAATACCATTTTTTTCTCCTTTGAACAACTAATGTTCTCTATGAGCATTATTTCCTAACATTAATCCACTACTGAATTAATTCTATTCCCCTGTAGAGGGCTCTTTTAATTACTGTTGAATTTACTATTTTAGTGTTTTATTTGGGATTTCTGCATTTACATTAAAATGTGCATTTAACAGCTGAATAACTCAATTAGTCTTATCAGTTAGCCACACAAAGACAAAATGAGTTTTAAATCAACAAAATATATCTGAAGTTACATTTTTCAGTGAGGACAAATGTGAGGAAGATGGGAAGTGTAATCACACACCAACATATCTGTCTCAAAAATCAATGCATTTAATATTTGACAGTTACATATCTCATCATTATTTCTTCACTGAAATTTAAATATTCCCAAAGTTCTGAATCAAATGTCTTGTCTTAGTTTTCCAACAGCTGTGATTGGTCTTCTTTTGGTCTATTCAGTAGAAATTGAACTATCTGAACTAGAATATCATCATTAAAACCTTTTACATCGTTATCTTCAATTGTTTCATAGAGAGGCTTACTTTGTGTCCCCCAACATATATTTTTGCGAGGGTTATTTTGGTCAGCTTGTGTAGTAAGTCCCAAAGTATTTAACTGATAGCAGAAAAAGGAAAAGTATTTTCCATCTGTAATCACACCCTGGGAGACAAAAGGTCGAGTAACATCTGCTTCGCTCCAGAATCCTGTAGGAAGAAAGTTATACAGAAATTGACATGCAGAATATATTTTATCAAAACTAAACAAACAAAACACCCCTATCAGGGGTGTCCAACCTGAGGCCTGCAGATCATATACAGATTATTTGAGCCCTGTTTTCCATATCTCTGGTGTCAAATATTAAGAAAATTGCACACAGATCTCTTTTTTTCTTATCAGCTTTCATTAGTGTTTATGTAATTAGTGTGTGGCTCAGGATAAACTCTTCTTCCAATGTGCAGCAGAGAAAAAAAAAAAAAAAGATTAGACACCTTGAGTATGGTCCTACCAAATTCTAAATTTCAAAGTTTCCTTATCTTTCCCATTCTAACCCTATATTCCATTTCCACATCAAGAAGTCTTTCTTCCCCTCTAGTATCCCTAAACTCATGATTCACTTTTAATAGCTTTAGCCTTCAATAGCTTTCAACTTGAAGTTACTTTATCTAACAGCAGTAAGTTCTATGCAAATCCCTGCTACATACGGTACTAACTACATCATGATTCAATGACTTCAAATATGTTCAACTTCTCCCCATAACAGAAGCATCTACCACTCAATAACCATTCTAGACATCTGCTTCTCCAGATCCACAAACAAAAAATACTTTCAGTAAAAACTTTCTAAGGATTTTAACAACCTCCTTACATACATTTTAACAATCTCCTTACATATATTCATATATATCCTCCTATATATATTTCAAAACTGGTTTTATGAGTTTCCATTATTTTGCATTGCATGTCATATATCATAAGGTTCCGGGACGCCCTAGTACTTTAATCCATTTTCCGGTTGTTTTTTCTTTTTTCCCAAGCTGACTGACTTATACTTTTAAATCTACTGTCCAACACCCAGCAGTACCTTTATTTTTCCACATGTTTTTTATTCTTCCTTAATGAATAATACTGCCAAACATGGATGTAGTTCTACTATAAAAAGTACTTTATTTTCTAGGAATAAACAGTATCATTTAAACATCTTCAAGAAAGTCACCTCTCACTTTTTCTGATTCTGTCTACTATTCTCATTCTCTCCACTCATTTCTATTATATAAATGTAAGTCAATAATTCTTAGTATAAGGTTAAAATACATTTATAGGGTAAACATAAAGTTCACGTGCAATCTACACTAGTTTAACATAGTATGTGTACACTTTAATATAGTAAACTATATATAGGTGTATATAAAGGAAAAAGGTATCCCTTGTAATATTACGAATGCCTTAATATTGCTCATAGATATTTACATATGATTAATCTAGTTCATACAGTATTACTTTGGGCTTTGGAATAAAACCAAACACCACACCTGGACTTTAATAAAAAGTTTTCTCTATCATTCCCAATTATTCCCCCCCTCCCTTTCTTCCTTAGCCTTCATGCCATTCCTTAAAATACTTCAAGCTTGCTTTAACCTCAGATACTTAGTTGTCATTCCTTTTGCCTAGAAGCGTCTTCCCCCAGATTTGTGCATACACAGGCTGCTCCTCACTGTTCACGTCTCAGGCTGAATGTTATTTTTTAGAGATCTCGTCTGAATTACTTTATTTAAATGGATTCCTCCTCCCTATACATCATTTATACCCATCCTCCACAAAAAATCCTACCTCTTACTCTAGTATTTACTCTCTCACTATAAGTTCCAGGAGAGCAGGATCTGTTTCATTTAACACTTCGTCTCTAACATTTTAATTACCCAGTGTATAAAAAGCATTCCCTATTTAAAATGTACAATCTCCTAATCCAAATCCTGGATAATTAAAGAAATTATACAGGACAGCCATGACTTTTAATTTAATTTTTTTTTTTCCCCTGCAGTTTTTGGCTGGGGCTGGGTTTGAACCTGCCACCTCCGGCATATGGGGCCGGCACCCTACTCCTTTGAGCCACAGGCGCCGCCCAGCCATGACTTTTAAATATGTGATCCATAAAATCACTTTCTTCTTACTGTCAGAAAGTTGTTACCGCCTATAACAAAGGGTTGACTTGATTATAGAGTTTTTGAAATACTTACACAAACCATTAGAAAAAAACACATTTACAGGAAGTGGTGAGAGTAAAATATCAAATGTAACTTGCAAATTTCAATTGTAAAACATTTTTTTTTTTTTTGCTATTTTTGGACAGGGCTGGGTTTGAACCCGCCACCTCCAGTATATGGGGCCGGTGCCCTACTCCTTTGAGCCACAGGCACCACCCATCTAGAACATTTTTTTAAATTATGGATTTTAAAACAACTATGTTTTGTGCCAATACAAGTTTTCAAAATGTTAAGATTCAAGCTACATATTAATCTAAATAAAACAATTTGCAAAATGAAATTCTTGAAATGTTACAGATACCTTCAAAAAGCAAAGCCATAAAATCAGTTTTACCTTGATACATAGCCTGTGCTCCAGTCCAAGCAAAAAGGCTTGCAATAGCATTAGCTCTAAAAACAACTTCTACCTGATCAGCACAGTTTTTTCTCAAAAGCCTTTCCCTTTTTAAAAAGTCAGGTAACAGATGGAACTGGGTGTGACCGTAACAGCATGGATCTGCTGTTTTGGAGCCTGAAGAGCAAAACAAAAACACTTCAGATAAAATGCACATCAAGAGTATCTGAAGCACCTATTTTAGTGTTTGTTTCAAACCCATTTTTCTCTCCATAAATCATGTGCTCAGTACTCAGAATACATAATTGGGAATATTAGTTTACTTATTTTACTGATTATAATAAAAGTTAAATTTTGCATGAAAGTATAATTTCACCATCTAGTAGCCTTCATAAAGCCCACCATGATGATAAAGAATACATCTAAACAATATTTTAAAAGTTTTATAAAATCGTCTACTTAAATTTTTTCAAATCCCTTGCTCATCACTGGGAACTTTATTAGGTTCCTTATCATATTCAAAGGATACAAAAGATTTTAAAAACTTAATTTATTTAATGTAATGATTATATACTTCATTCCTAATTTTTGAAAAAATGTTTTCAATATGTCAGGAAATGCTAACATTCTTGAATTTAGTAGTAAAATCTTTTCAACAAACAAAAAGTTCCCCACAGGTCATTGTGTAAGACCTTAGTGACTAAAAAGGGGCTGATAAAAGAGATCTGGAGGACCAGTGTAAAACCTTCTTTAAATCTTCTTGAAGTTGGCCAGCAAATAATAAAGAAAGCAAAAACAGGAAAATAATAAGCTACATGAGGGCAGACATTAGGCCTTGTTAATTTGTGAATTCCTCATGGTTATCACCATATGTGACACTAACACATTTTTTATTGATTCTTGTTTTTTCCTAAACTTTTTCACTTTTGAAAAAACACAAACTACTTTTTTTTTTTTTTGTGGAGACAGAGTCTCACTCTATCACCCTAGGTAGAGTGCTGTGGAGTCACAGCTCACAGCAACCTCCAACTCCTGGGCTTAGGTGATTCTCTTGCCTCAGCCTCCCAAGTAGCTGGGACTACAGGCACCCGCCACAGGGCCCGGCTAATTTTTGATGCAGTTCGGCCAGGGCCGGGTTTGAACCTGCTGCCCTCGGTATATGGGGCCGGCACCCTACTCGCTGAGCCACAGGTGCTGCCCACAAACTACTTTTTTATATAAACTGACAAAGCTTAATGTTGCAACTGTTTTTAAATGTAAATACTACTATTTCAATAGAAGTAAAATTTCAAATGGTGAGCTGAAAGAATACTTCCTAATTTTCATTCATGTTCCAGTAATTTGAGATTATAAATTATATTACATGTGGACTATCTGAAACTTAGTGCTCCAAATCTGCATAGGACAATCTGACCATATTTATGGTATGTATCAAAAGAGAAACTTACCGATAAATATGCTGTTTTCATATTGCCGTTTGAATAAAGGAAGTGTGTCTGGTTTACATTTCATAACAGGGATTTCTATAGGAATAGAATAATCCAATGGCACAAACTTAAAGAAAAAGAAAAGACATACTAAATACGCAGCCATTGGTATTTTACTCACACTCTTATTATATTTAAAAATCTTAAGATGAGGTGTTTTCTTACAAAATTATTTAATAATACTAACATGTAATGATGGGCCAAATCCAGTCATGCACCCATTTTTACACATAAGGTTTTACCGAAAACAGAATATACACATTCATTTATATATTGTGTATGGCATGACTGCTTTTAACACTGGATGAGCAGAACTGAATAGTTGCAATGAAGACTTATAGCCTACACAGCCTAAAATAATAACTTTTTTCAGACCTTTACAGAAAAAGAGTAGCAATGCCTGGCACACAGGCAAGAAACAATACTGAAAATACTTGCTCTTCTTCAAAAGAGCTACAAATACACAAAATGACCCAGATTGTAACTACAAAAATTCCTTGACTTATGACTAGCTAGTGTAGTCTACTCTAAATTATAATAAACTATTGTGTCAGCATTTTTAATTAAGAGAAAGAAAAGATCTGTCTGGCCCTACAAAATAATAGTTTGTTACTCTTAAAATAATTCTTTGATCTTTGTGGAATACACCAAAAGCAGATTAAAAAATTAGACACGATTTTCAGATGAGATGTCTGCCAAGGAACCTTACAAGGCAGACCCTTGTAAGACCCACTCAAAACATTTTATCCTAGTAAAACTACTACCTAATTTTCCTATGACATTTCCTACATAAAATGTCAATAGATACATATGCAATAAATCCTTACCTCTGGCAGTTGCTTGGATATTCGAATCTGGTTGTGTGGTTTATCATTTATTTGGTATCGCAAAGCATCCACTCGACCTTTTCTGTGACCACGAGGAATAATTTCTTCACCACGCAGCCAGTAAAAGTTAACTGGGCGTTTATAATCTATCAAGAGATATTCAAAATGTTCTCATCTGATCATCTGGATAAATTCTGTTATGGTTAGAACACTTAAGAATACTAACTTAGCAACAGTAACTTAAGAATGATTGTAGCTAATTTAAAAATATATAAAAAATTACTCTAAGATAGCCTGGGTTATAACTTAAATAGAATACTCAAACATGTTTTATTTTCTTCTGCCATCATTACAATGAACACTGTAACCAAAGAGGTTCCTGAATTAAAGTAATGAAAACAACACTAACAGGAATACCACTCACAAGAAATAAAAATAGTTTAATAAGAGTAAGAGCTATTTTATGAACTACCATTTCAACCTTTACAACAACTCTAAAAGAGAAATAAAAGGAACCTGGGTCTTGACAAAGCAATGTCTCCTAAGCCACCACTGAGTAAAGTCCCTGATGCTCCCCTAAAGACCACACTCCCTTTTCAAATGAAGATGGGAATTAACAAGGCTCACCTCTAGTCATAATAACATTAATACAATAAATATTAAGATGTCAACTGGGTGGTAGATAAAAATGAACATACCAGAAAACACTAATTTTTAAAGTTGTCTATATGTTATCATCTGCCGTGTCTGTATTGTACGGTTAAACAGAAGATGCTGATTGTTTACTGGGAACTCACAACAGCTGGGTTTGAAACTTGACCACCATCCCCCATCTACTAGCGATAGGGCCTTTAGACTACAGATAACGTTTCCGTGCTTCAGCTTTTTTTTTTTTTTCACTTACAAAACAATGCTACTGTAAATGCTTATTGCGAGGATTAATTGGCACATAAAAATTTAGACAAGAGCCTGGCAATAATATAAATAAATGACAGGCATTTTAGTTTACATGTAATTTTATCTTCACAATTCTAAGACGAAGATCTATTACTGTAATTCTCATGTTGAAAAGGTGAAAAATTAAGCTAAAAGAGATGAATTAATTTACATACAGTCACCCAACTTTTCGATGGAAGAGCCACTAGAAAACTCGGGTCTGTCCTACCAAGTGCCCCTTCTCTTAACTACCACCGCTCTCCCATTTGGCTGCACGCTCACAAAAGTCGAGTCAAGGACTGGAATCCTGGAAGCTCAGGCCACCAGACTAGACTCGAACAGCGCAACGCGATCAGGAGAACCCAGTCTCCAGATTCCCAATGCACGACTGCTAACGAAGGGGCTAGAAAAAATGAACAAAGCAGAAATAGTGTGACAAAAAATAGTCACACTATTATTCTCACAATAGTGTGAGAAAATTTGTGACAAACGACCCAGTACAATCCCCACGTTCCCCGCGAGAGGCCCAAGCTCACCAAGGGCGGCGGTGGCTAGAGCCGGATTGTGCGGGCTGAGCAAGTCCACGAGGGTTGCCACCAGCTGGTCGACAAAGGGCGAAAGGACAGTTTCGTGCGCCTGGTGGCGGAACACGCGCTGCTTGCGCCGCAGATAGAAGTGCTCCTGTAGGAGGCAGTCACGGGCGGCGGCGCGCAGCGCCGGCAGGTCCAGCTCCGGCACCGGCTCGGGCTCCGCGGGCGGTGGCGGAAGACCGGACACGAACACGGTCTTGGTGAAGCCCTGGTACCAGCGGTCAGCGTTCAGGGAGAAGGTCTGCGGGTGAACCACGTACTTGATGAACTGCTTCTTGGTGAGGATTCGCATCTTCTCGTCCGCCGACTTTGCCGCGTGCACAGTCGCCTGCCAGCGCTCTATCCGCCGGAGCCGTGCAGCCTTGCTGTTGGCTCTCAGGGAGGCCACGATAGGCGGGTACCGCGCGACTGGGGTGGCGGCGACATCTAGGCCGGTCGTTTCTGGAACCGTGGCTGCGGCCTCAGCTGCAGTGTGTAAGGAAAGCCTAGGAGAACGGAGAACAAGTCGTGAGCACCTGGCCGTCGCCATTTTCGCCTTCGGTTCCGGGACCAGAGGTCAACTTTAGCAATTGTCCCGGCGCTTTGCTGTAGAGACCAATCAGAAAGCGGAATCAGAGCCGGCCTTAGGGAAGCCGATTCTCATTGGGTGTAGGATACGTTGCGTCATTCATTTCTTGACCAATTAGCTTGCTTTTCCAATCACTGAAGTGTTTGTAGAAGAAAGGAAGAACTCGTGTGCTATAGGGTTTTCCGCGGGTCCTCCTTGGGGAAGATAATGCCACCTAGGTTGCTTTTAAAACCAGGCAACCTTCTTGCCAGCAACCATTAAGGAACATTCTGCACGGAAACTGCAAGCCCTTGGTTAAAATTTTCTTAGATTATCAAATTTTAGTTGATAGACTAATCTTACAGGATAAACAGTAAGATAGCTTCTGATTTCATTTGTGTATCCCACAGCACTGCTTTTTGTTTTAGTTCCAGCCATAGAGCATGAATGTCTTACCACAACAAATAAGTAAGCAAAGAGATGGTTATGTTAATCAGTTAGATATGCAATTCCACATTATATATCAAATCACATCGTAACTCATAAATGCATTAATGTACACAGTTATGATTTAATAAAGAAAGAAAGAAAAAAAATACAATCCCAGCAAGTTTCTGATGTAAATGATGGTTTTAAAAATTATGCAAGCGTCACTCATGTGACTCCACTACTAATCTTTGGGAAAATAAATCCATATATTTGTCTGTGCTAATATACAGACATTTTATTGATTTAATTTATTTTTAAAAGGAAAGAACTGGAATAACATTGATTAGATTTATTGTAATAACTTTTGAGGTTACTGAAAACCAAATCTCTTGTTACCAAAAAGGACTTATGTGTACTTTTAAATTAGAACTGATGATAAATTTTAACTATGAAATTGCAAGTTTATTAAACTGTCCTTTAAAAATACTTCAGTTCCATTAATGATATATTGTGTGAGAAGTTTCTAGCAGAATCTCAAATATCCTTTCCACATTAGAAATAAAGGGAAGACATGGAAGACTTGAGATATTTAAACCTATGTTCAGTATTTAAAGGGAAAAAGTGGCTGAGCACAGTGGCATTTCTGTAATCCTAGCACTTTGGGAGATCAAGGCGTGTGCCTATAATCCCAGCTAATTGGGAGGCTGAGGAACGAGGATCGCTTGAACCCAGGAGTTTGAGGTTGCATTGAACTATGATGATGCCACTGTACTCTAGGCCAGGAGACCTTATTTCAAAAATAAAATAATAATGATATGCTCGATGTTATCTGAACTGAAGTGACACTTTCAATGTTTTTGTGTAAATAATAAATATGCTTTAAGAGAATGCGTCATAGAAATCCTAGGTCAATAGCTATAGAAATTCTCACACTATTCCTGCATAGATATTAGGATTAGAATCAGAGCTAAAAACCATAGAAAACAGTTAACACTAAAAGATAAATCTGTCAGAAAGGGCCTTTATGCTTTTCTGATGAGTGGATCTAAATAATTCCAATTTCTCCAATATTTACTGGCATCAACATTATGAATGAAGGATGGAGGCTGCGGGAAGGGAAGAGTATACTTAGTGAAGGATAAAGCAGACTAGAGGGGAGGAGAGGTAAGACCAGCAATGAACAAAATAGCATACTAATGAGAAAGGATAAAATCAGAACCCTGGAAAGCCTTTCTTTTTTAGTATAATCCAGAGTTTTTTTGTTGTTGTTGCTTACAGGGAACCATACATATGGCCAAAGTTAGGTAGTGTAGTAAGGGCCAATATTGGGGCTGGAACTTAGACTGCCCACCTCTTAGTCAGTTTTATTTAATGAATTTTATTGAATGCTTTTTATGTGTTAGGCAATGACTTAAGTACTTAGGATACTCAGTGAGCCAAATGGACAAAAACTGGGACAGGGAAATGGACAGTAAAATATAATAAATAAATTATCTGATGTGTTAGAAGGGGATAAGTGCTACAGGGGAAAAAAAGAACAGAGCAAGTGAAAATCATCAGTATAGTCTGATGGGAGGTGTCCTTTGCAATTTCAAGTGCATGTTCAGAGCAATATTCATTGAAAAGATGATATTTGAGCAAAAGCTTGAAGGAAGTGAGGAGTGAACTAGGCTGATACCAGGGGGAAGAGAATTCCAGCAAAAAGAACAGCTACTGCAGAGCCTGAGATGGAAGCATGCTTAGCAAGTTCAAGAATTAGGGAGAAGACTCTGGTGGTTGAAGGAAATGATAAATGGGGAAAGTAGTAGTGAATGGGAGTACAAAGGAAAAGAGCCAGAAGGTAAAGGCTCCTGAAGGTAATTGCTAGGATTGTTAGTACTCTTGGCTATTTCTCTGGAAGGAGTGGGGAGCCACTAGACGGTTCTACTCAGAAGATCATCACAGCATAGCTTAGATTTTTTAATAGAATTTCTCTGTGTATTAACCAGCTTGGGCTGCCATTACAAAACATCATAAACTGGGTGGATCAAACAACTATGTAGTTTTCTCATCATTCTGGAAACTAAAAGTCCAAGATGCCAGTATGGACAGTATCTGGTAAAGATTTCCTTTCTTGCTTGCAAACCGCCACCTTCTCTCTGTGTCCTCACACAGCTGAGAGAAAACAGCTTTCTGATCTCTCATCTTACAAGGACACTAAATCTATCAGATCAGAGCCCTACTTTTCTAACCTCATGTAAAATTAATTACTTCTGTGAAGCTCTATGTCAGTCACCTTGGGGGTTAGGGTGTCAATGCATGAATTTGGGAGAACACAATTCAGTCCATTGCACCAATCTTTAGATTGTGAAGGGTCACATCTGGAAACAGGGAATCTTGTTAGAACACAATTTGCCATATTTTAAAGAAGAAATGATTATGAATTGAAGAGATCACAGCAGTGGAGATGATGGGCAGTAGGTGTGAGAAGAAGATTCAAAAAAGACTCCAAAACTGAGGACCTGATGAGAGAATAAAGACTGAGGACAAGTGATGAGTTATATTTTCCTTACTCTCGCATTCTTTCTAAGGGAGACAGAGGATGAAGGAAATGGGTGAAATTTGGAGAAATGAATAGGAGAATTTGTGGAACATGTATACCTGTGTTTATATATGTTTATGTAGTTAATAGTCCCACAGAAGAAAATTAATATTAAGATCATCTCTATTAAGGTTTCCATTGATCTTAAACCAGTCAAGCCCTGGCATTCTCCAATGGCGTTTTCGACCTGCTCTACTTCATTCATTCAGCAAATATTAAGTGGCTGCTATGTACCAGTGCTGTTCTAGATGCAGAAGACAATGAATACAGTGAATAAAAGCCTCTATGGCACCTACATGCTTAGTAGATAATCTTATCTAACCAAATATGGGAAATACACATGTTCTACATTAGATGGTGATCAAAGGCTTGAAAAAAAAATAAATCAGGAAAAGAGACTGAATTGTATTGGATATAGGGATTGAGTGGAGTAATTTCAAAAGACTGATTAGTAAAGGTGTTCCTGAGAAGGTGGCTTTTGAATAACCTGAAAAAGATGAGGGACAGAACCATGTGGATATTTGAGAATGGTGCAAGGTCCCAACCTGGGAAAAAGCCCTGAACTTCCTCCAGTATATCTGAAAAGTGTGACGAACAAAAAGGTAGCCAGTGCAGCCCAAGTGGAATGGAACACTTTGCCAGTGATCACCAATATCTTACTCAGGTAAGAGTAGGGTAATATTTATAATCATGAGGGGTTTTGTATTGGATATTTATCTTGATCACTTCTAGTTGGGCGTCAGAAAGTTCTGTTAATGTTTGGATGAGAACAAAGCTACCCAATCAATTGTAGTTTTGACCAGAGCTGCTTATTTCTCAAATTGAGCATGTGAGATGGAAATGGAGACAATTCTTACCTAGAGATAGGGGTAGGAGTTACAGCCTGTCCTTTATGGGTTTTGTTTCCTTCACTTGTATTTCCTACCTAAGGTGTAGCTCTTGCCTGGTTGTACAAATGAGAAATGAACATAAAACTGAACATAACAGAAAGTATTACTGGGGTATAAAGGTGAGTTTGCTTGTTCACTTTATTTTTAAAGAATTTCTGAGGTTGATTTATAATTAATAGGAAGGAAGTGTGTCTACATTATACCAGGTACGGCATTAAATATTTTCTATGTAATTATATCTCCTGCATTCTCTACCAAAACCTCATAATCACCCTCCAAAGTATTATAAATGTCATCCTCCCTCTTTTTTTATGAAGTCATAAAACTCTCCTCATCAACAGATGAAGATTAGCTAAAATAATTTGAAAAGTAAGAATAAAATGGAAAGAGCAGTCTACATGTTTTTAAAACTTAAAACATAACCACAGTAATCGGTGAAAAAAGATAGTCTTTTTAACAAGCAGTCTGAGGCAATCAGACAACTGTTGGCCAAAACAAACAAATGAACAAATAAACTTTGACCTATTTTTTATACCTTTTGGGAAAGTTGACTCAAAATGGATCACAAACTTAAATGCAACCATAAAATTATTACTAAAAAACAAGAGAAAAATCTGTAAGATCTAGGACTAGGCAAAGAGTTCTTGGAATTGATAGCAAAAGTGTGATTCATAAGAGTAAAAATTGATAAGTTGGACAGCAGCAAAATAAAACTTTTGCTCTGCAAATGACTCTGTTAAGGGAAAGAAAAAGACAAGCAGAATAGGAGAAAATAATCATAAATCGCATATCTTACAATTCACTAGTATATAAAGAATATATAAAGAAAAACTCTCAAAAACCAGTGGTAAATAAAACAAACAATCCAATTTGAAAATGCACAAAAGACATTAACATCAAATAGTATATGCAGATGGCAAATAAGCACATGGAAAGATGTCCAATATCATTAGCCTTGAAGGAAATGTAAATTAACACCAACATGAGATTTTACTCCTAGGAGGATGGCTGAAATTTAAAAAGTATATAGTGACAATACCAAATACTGAAGAAGATTAAGAGAAATTGGATCACTCCATACATTGCTGGTGACAATGTAAAATGACATAGGCACTTTGAAAAAGTTTGGCATTTTATTAAAAAAAAGAAATCATCAAATGACTAGCAATTACACTCTTGGTGTATTTATCCCAAAGAAATGAAAATTCACTTTCAAACAGAAACCTATGCATGATACTGTCTTATTTGCACCAAAAATTGGGAATGCGGGATGGTGAACAGATGTCTTTGAACAGGCGAATGGTTAAATGATCTATAATATAACCATCAAACACTCTCATCAATGAAAAATAATTATTGACATACATATTAATTTATCCAGTATACCTGGATAAATCTCCAGAGAATTACACTGAATTAAAACAAAGCTAATCTCAAAAGGTTGTATATTATATGATTTTATTTATGTGAAATTCATGAGGTGACCAAACAGAACTACAGAACAGATTAATGGTTGGCAGGGATCACAGAGTCAAAGGGATGGAGAGGAGAGTAGACGTGGCTATAAGAGAGCAACAGAAGGGATCCTCTGTGATGGAAATCTTGTCTACCTTGATGGTATCAATGTCAATATTCTGGCGGTGTTATTTTATTATAGTTTTATGAGATGTTGCCAGTAGGAAACCGGGTAAAGAGTGGAAGAGATTTGGCTGTGTTGTTTGTTACAACAGTATGTGAATCTATTATTATTTTAAAATGACATTTGAACTAAAAAAAAGAAAAGAAAGAAAATGAGGTGGAGCTCGTGGACTTAGGAAGAAGCTGTTGTTACATGCTCTGGGTTAAGCAGGCTTCAGTGGTTCTGCATCTGTAGCCATCATGATCCCAGTGATTCTTCATGTAGGGGCATTCTTCGTGATTTCCTGTATGGTTTTGACTGAGCATTTTATTAATATGCTGAAATATACTTTATTTTATAAAGTTACTCTCCTTTTGTTTTCCATTTTATTACAGTGGGTTATCACATAGGGATATATTTTTTAATTCATGAGTATATTTAGGTTATCTGTAAATTTTAAGTGTTAAAACTATAAACTATTGTTATAAAAGGAGGCATTGGACCTCATAAGATTGTGAGGGTTTTTTGTGTGTGTGTGTGTGAGTTTTTAATGCAGGTAGCTTACATTTATAGTTAGATAGTGGGAAAAATTTTAAATTGAATATTATCTTTCCACATGTACAGCATGTAACAACTTGCATCCATCCATGGAAGTATGCTCTTTGTCTTTCATAAACTACTCTCTGCACTGACTTGAAAGTTCAATGCACTCACCTGAGACCCAGCCTGTCTCTGCCACTTTTATTTTTCTTGTTTAATAGACTGAATTAATAATACCCACTTTACAAGTTTGATGTGGGGATTTAATGAGAGGGCATGTAGGGGAAATAGTGCCCTCATTCCCCATACTCAAATGTTTTTACTTAAGCTTGCTTTCTTCATACCTTGACCTTTAGCAAAAGCTTATTTTCTGCCTACAGAGACCTGGAGAGTTGTGAGAATGGTATGTGAGTTGTATACATACAGGAAGCCAGAAAACTGGTCTCCAAGAGAGAATGAGTTTGTGATGTATGACAATACCAAGCCCAAAGGTCATGGTAAAGATTCTCTAGACTCCAAAGGTCACTTGATGACAGAGGCAAGGACTTGCATAAAGTCTGTGGTTGAAAGAACAAGTTAGTGACATATTATCTGCTATTTTCCACATCCCTCCTTTCCTGCTGTTTGATGCCCTCCTTTTACTATTGTTTGATAAGTAATTTTCAAAATTATTAATTTTATGATAATAAATACAGACCTGAGGTTGGCTCAGTAGGACTCCATTAGGGCTCCTCAGTCCTCTAAGCACACAATCTGTGTGAGTCTCTTCATTCCTTGAGTTGACCTCCTTCAAGGGAATATATAAAATGATGCAAAATAACATTTATCAAACACCAATTACTTTACACCCCTTGTTTTAATGCTCTCAGTAACATACTTTGAATCAGTGTGTATGGCTCTGATTTTAGAGATAAACAAAGTGAGGTCCTGAGAGGCTGAGGAACTGGATAAAACTCATAGGTACCAGACTGGCATTAAGCCATATCTCTGACCATGAAACCATGCTCTTTACACCAGTGATTTTATAACTTAGAACCATGGATCTAAAAGGGATCCAGAAACTCTTGAACAATGGTGAGTCAACATCCCAAGATTTTACACACAATTCAATAATAACAGGAAGTTGGGATAAAATGAAATTCACCCATATCTACTTAGTGTAAAAGAAAATATTTCAGAATTTCTTTTGTATTATTTTAACTAATGATTTTTCCTTTCCCGGAAATAAGCAACATGATGGAAACTAAAAATATTGTCGAACCTCTAAAAGTTCACCACCCAAGGTCCTGTAACAAACTGGTCAACCTACAGAGGTGTCAGTGTAAGGAATGAGGCCTACTGTACTGATACAGGTGCATCACATGTGGTCAATGAAAATCAAGTCAACTTAAGGAGGTTTTCCATGTAGGGAGGTGGTCAACTATGGAGGTTTTACTGTATTTCTCTTGGCCTCAAAAATCTTATCAAAGATTCAGGGGTAATAGCACAGCATAGCAATGGTCAGACAGGGTTATTAGTATGCTAATTTCCAGAACAGATCACAGTGGGATCCTAATAGATACTGACATTATAGCAGAGGAAACTCTAAATCAACTGAAAAATGACATTGACTGTGTGGATAAACGAGGAAAGTTGACTGTCATGCCAGTAAACGATTGTTATCTATTTTGACTACAGGAAATAAGAGCATTTTAACTTTGATAATCAAAATAGAGTCCTCCACTGTGAGTGAACAACCCTGAGGCATTAGGGTCCTATGTACCTATATAACTACAACAAAATACAGTCATGGTAAAAAGTAAATCATTAAATGAAAAACCGAAATTGAAATCAGTTTCTACAGTTCATATCAATAGCATAATAATCTAGAAAATTTCCCAACGTCTACTGGGAAAATAAAACTCATGAAATTCATTAATTCATATAATTTCCAAGCAACATTTTGAACAGGTGTACTGCCAAAGTTTACAGGAATAATGTGGAGTGCTTTTCTTACTAACTGATATTTTGCATCATGATTGTAACACAGCACTGACTGAACTTTTATGTCTTACTAGTTCTTTTTTTGTTTTGAAGACAGAGTCTCACTCAGTTACCCATGGCATCAGCCTAGCTCAGAGTAACCTCAGACTTCTACCACCCTCCTGCCTCAGCCTCCCAAACAGCTGGCTAAAGGTGCTGCCACAAATTCAGGATAAATTTTTTTAATTAAATCATGGCTATGTATATTAATGCAATCATGGGGTACAATGTGCTGGTTTCATATACAGTTTGACATATTTTCATCGAACTGGTTAACATAGCCTTCATGGCATTTTCTTAGTTATTGTGTTCAGACAGTTATATTCTGCATTTTGTAAGTTTCACCTGTACCCTTCTAAGGTGCACGGTAGGTGTGGTCCCACCAATTACCCTCCCTCCACCCATCCTCCCCCTCCCCTTCCCCATATTCTTATCCCTTTCCCCATATTCTTGTGCTATAATTGGATTATAGCTTTCATATGAAAGATATAAATTAGTTTCATAGTAGTGCTGAGTACATTGGATACTTTTTCTTCCATTCTTGAGATACTTTGCTAAGTAGAATACATTCCAGCTCCATCCATGTAAACATGAAAGAGGTAAAGTCTCCATCTTTCTTTAAGGCTGCATAATATTCCATGGTGTATATATACCACAATTTATTAATCCATTAAATATTTTCTTTAAAATTCAATTTTCTCCTCACTG
>CAUYRH010174247.1:0-24920 GCA_963574655.1 Perodicticus potto
TCCATTCTTGGGTTGAAGGGCATTTAGGCTGTTTCCACATTTTAGTGATTATAAATTGAGCTGTGATAAACAGTCTCGTACAAGTGTCTTTATAATAAAAGTGTTTTTTTTTTTTTTTCATTCTGGATAGATGCCAAGTAATGGGATTGCAGGATCAAATGGGAGGTCTAGGTTGAGTTCTATGAGGTTTCTCCATACTTCCTTCCAAAAAGGTTGTATAAGTTTGCAGTCCCACCAGCAGTGTAAAAGTGTTCCTTTCTCTCCACATCCATGCCAGCATCTGAAGTTTTGAGATTTGGGGATATGGGCCATTTTCACTGGGGTTAGATGATACTCAGGGTGATTTTAATTTGCGTTTCTCTAATAATTAGCGATGATGAGCATTTTTTCATCTGTTTGCCAGCCATTCGTCTGTCTTCTTTAGAGAAGGTTCTGTTCATCTCTCTTCCCCATTGATGTAGGAGATGGTTGGTTTTATTCCTTATGGATTAAATTAAGTTCTGTATAGATCCTAGTTATTAAGCTTTTGTTAGATTCGAAATATGCAAATATCCTTTCCCCTTGGATAGGTTGTCTATTTGCTTTGGTTGTTGTCTCCTTGGCTGTACAGAGCTTTTCAGTTTAATTAAATCCCATTTGTTTATTACTGCTCTTGCTGCTATTGCCATGGCAGTCTTCTTCATAAAGTCTTTCCCCAGGTCGATATCTTCCAGTGTTTTTCCTATTCTTCTTTTGAGGATTTTTATCATTTTATGCCTTAAATTTAAGTCCTTTATCCATCTTGAATCAATTTTTGTGAGTGGAGAAAGGTGTGGTTCCAGTTTCAGTCTTTTACATGTGGATATCCAATTCTCCCAGGGCCGTTTATTGAATAGGGAGTCTTTTCCCCAGTGGACGTTCTTATTTGGTTTATCAAAGAGTAGGTGGTTATAAGTTGTTGGTTTCTTTTCCTGGTTTTCTATTTGATTCCAAATGTCTATGTCTCTATTTTTGTGCCAGTACCATGCTGTCTTGACCACTATGGCCTTGTAGTACAGACTAAAATCTGGTATGGTGATACCCCCGGCTTTGTTTTTTTTACTTAGAACTGCCATAGCTATATGGGTTTTTTTTTTCTGGTTCCATATAAAACGCAGAATCATTTTTTCCAAGTTTTGAAAATAGGAGTTGGTACTTTAATAGGGATGGCATTGAATCAGTAGATTGCTCTGGGAAATATAGACATTTTAACAATGTTCATTCTTCCCAGCCATGAGCATGGTATGTTCTTCCATTAAAGTCCTTTGCTATTTCCTTTCTTAGGGTTTCATATTCTTTATGGAGGTACTTTACCTCTTTTGTTAGGTATATTCCTAAGTATTTAATTTTCTTTGGGGCTATGGTGAATGGAGTTGTGTCCTTAATTAACCTCTTATTTTGGCTGTGGTTGGCATATGCAAAGGCAACTGACTTATCGACATTGATTTTATATGCTGAGATATTACTGTATTTTTTGATGACTTCCAAGAGTCTTGTGGTTGAGTCTTTAGAGTTCTCGTAAGTATAAGATCATATCATCAGCAAAGAGGGAGAGTTTGAACTCTTCTACTCCTGTTTGGATGCCCTTTATTTTCTTGTCTTGTCTAATTGTATTGGCTAAAATTCCAGCACTACGTTGAATAGTAATGGTGACAGAGGAAAACCTTGTCTGGTTTCAGTTCTAAGAGGAAAAGCTTTCACTTTTAGTCCATACAGTAAAATATTAGCTGTGGGATTGTCATATTTAGCTTCGATCAGTTTAAGAACTGTGCCACCTATGCCTATACTCTTCAGTGTTCTAATTGGAAAAGGATGCTGGATTTTATCAAATTCTTTTGCTGCATCTATTGAGAGAATCATATGGCATTTGCTTTTGCTTCTATTAATACGGTGAATAACATTTATGGACTTGTGTTTGTTAAATCAGCCTTGCATCCCTGGGATGAAACTTACTTGACCATGACGTATGACTTTTCTGATGATAAGCTGTAATCTATTGGCTAGGATTTTGTTGAGAATTTTTGCATCTATATTCATGAGTGAAGTTGGTCTGAAATTCTCCTTTTTAATTGGGTCTTTTCCTGGTTTTGGTATCAGGGTGATGTTTGCTTCATAGAACGTGTTGGGGAAGATTCCTTCCTTCTCAATTTTTTGAATTAATTTCTATAGTATAGGAAAAAGCCCTTCTTTGAAGGTTTGATAGAATTCTGGTCTGAAGCCATATAGGCTAGGGGATTTTTTTTATTGGGAGATTTTTTATTGTTTCCTTGATCTTAGTGCTTGAAATTGGTCTGCTCAGGAGATCTATTTCATCTGGGCTAAGTCTAGGGAGAGGGTGTGATTCCAAATATTGATCCTTTTCCTTCACATTGTCAAATTTCTGGGCATAAAGTTCCTGGTAGTATTCAGAAATAATCTCTTGTATCTCTGTGCATCAGTTGTTATATCCCTTTATCATTTCTGATTGAAGTTACTAGAGATTTTACGTTTTTATTTCTAGTTAGTCTGGCCAAAGGTTTATCTATTTTATTTTTTCAAAAAAAAAACAATTCCTTGTTTCATTTTTTTCTGAATGATTCTTTTGTTTTCAATTCACTAATTTCTGATTTGGTTTTGGATATTTCTTTTCTTCTGCTGGGTTTAGGCTTAGATTGTTCTTTTTTTTCCAATTCCATAAGATGGCATGTGAGTTTGTTGATGTGCTCTCTTTCTGTTTTTCAGGTATAGGCATCTAAAGTGATAAATTTTCCTCTCAAGAAGGCTTTTGCTTTATCCCATATGTTTTGGTGGCTTGTGTCTTCATTGCTGTTATACTCAAGGAAGTTAATGATTTCCTTTTTATTTCTTCCTGCACCCAACTGTCATTCAGCCTAAAGTTGTTTAACTTCCATGCCTTTGTGTGAGGTTGAACGTTTTTGTTGGAGTTCAGTTCCACTTAGTGCCTTGTGGTCTGAGAAGATGCAAGGTAAAATTTCAATCCTTTTGATTCTGTTGAGATTTGTTGTGTGTCCTAGGATGATCAATTTTGGAAAGTGTTCCAAGGGATGATGAGAAGATTGTATATTCTTTATCTTTGGGATGGAGTGTTATGTGTAGTTCTATCAAGCACAGTTGTTCTAGGTCTCACTTAAATCTCTAGTATCTTTGTTTAATTTCTGTTTAGAGGATCTGTGCAGCTCTGAGAGAGGGTTGTTAAAATCCCCTGTTATTATGGTGTTAAAGGATATTATATTGCTCAGACTAAGCAAAGTCTGTTTCAAGAATCTGGGAGCATTTAAATGGGGATCATAAATATTTAGAATTGAAATGTCTTCTTGTTGTATTTTTTTTCCCTTGACCAATATGAAGTGACCATCATTGTCTTCTTTGCTTTAAATCTACAGGTATCTGAAAATGAGATTGCAACCCTTCTTTTCTTCTGAATTCCGTTTGCCTGAAAAGTTGAGTTCCAAACCTTAACTCTGAGTTTTAATTTGTTTTTTGATGGGAGGTGTGTTTCCTGCAGACAGTAAATAGATGGCTTGTGTTTTCAACCATTAAAAAAGAAATGGCGATTTTGCAGCATTTGTATTAACCTGGATGGAGGTGGAACACATTATACTTTTTGTTTGTTTGTTTGTTTGTTTTTTCTTTGAGACAGAGCTCAAAGCTGTCACCCTGTCAGCCTGGGTAGAGTGCCATGGCATCACAGCTCACAGCAATCTCCAACTCCTGGGCTTAAGTGATTCTCTTGTCTCAGCCTCCCAAGTAGCTGGGACTACAGGCGCCTGCCACAATGTCCAGCTATTTTTTGGTTGTAGTTATCATTGTTGTTTGGTGGGCCCAGGCTGGATTCAAACCCACAAGCTATGGTGTATGTGGCTGGCACCTTAGCCGCTCCAGCTACAGGCACTGAGCCAGAACACATTATTCTTAGTGAAGCATCACAAGACTGGAGAAGTATGAATCCTATGTATTCAACTTTGATATAAAGACAATTAATGACAATTATTGACATGATTTGGCATAGGGGAATGGGAGAGGAGACAGAGAAGGAGGGAGGGGTTGAGGGAAAGGAAAAGAAAAAAAAGAAAAGAAAATATTGACTAATTCTCACATAAATTGGATATAATTTTGACCAAAGTACATTACTTAAACATTAATTTTTAATTCAACTTGTTATTATGTTGTTTAGGATATTGCATCCTCATTTATAAGTGAAATATGTTTGTAATTTCCCTTTATAATAATATATTTTTTCCAATTTTAATATCAGGTGTATCCAGATGAGGTAGAATGATTTTGAAGTATTTCTTCTTTATCTATTGTCTATAAGATTTGGCATGATCTGTTTTTTGATATTATCTTTTATTTTTATTTATAAATATTAGTTGTCTAATTTTGAGACTTTGGGAAAAAAAAAAAAAGAAGTTAACTGATGACTCCATCCTAAACCTCAGAGTCAAAGCATTCTACAATAGACATACTCTTATTTGACAATATGAATATTACCTTTTTTGCATTATTATTATTATTGTTCAATATTTCATTGGAGCAATTGTCTAATTTCTTTTCTGAATATATTTATCTTCATTCATTCTTTACGAGGATTTTGTTTCTAGTCCTTATCTTAAACATTGTTATTTTTCTTAAAGTTTAAGCCTATTTAATTTTGTGAAGGCAAAAAGTAGAAACCAAATAAACACATGTATATGTAAAAAAAAATAAAAATGAGAAGTAGTACAAGTATTAAAAAAAAAATCTTTACTAGTAAGATTTACATCTCTTTAGTTTTTTCTTTTTCTTATTTTTTTTTTTTTTTTTTTGAGATGGAGCCTCAAGCTGTCTCCCTGGGTAGAGTGCCATGGCATAACAGCTCACAGCAACCTCAAACTCTTGGGCTTAAGTGATACTCTTGCCTAAACCTCCCATGTAGCTGGGACTACAGGCACCCACCACAATACCCAGCTATTTTTTGGTTGCAGTTGTCATTTTTTGTTTTGCAGGCCTGGGCTGGGCTCAACCCCACCAGCCTCAGTGTAGGTGGGCAGTGCCCTACTCATTGAACTACAGGCACTGAGCCTATTTGTACATTTTTGATATTGTGAAAATTAATCAACAGTGTTTACAAGATTACACAAAGCCCCTTTTCTCTTATTACTCTTGCCAGTATGTCTAAAATGCTGAAGGAAAGAGTTTAAACTACCACCCTTTAGTTGGCAGTCTTAATGTTATAATCACTAACAGTGACTTTCAGTTAAGACTTCCTCCTGTGAGCAATTCATGTAGTTATAGCTGAAAGACAGGACCCTTTTTTAAAGAGGCCCATCCTTCAAGTCCCTAAACATCTCTTAAAGCACTTCTAATGTTTCCTGAGCACTGATGCTGGAAAGCAAGCAATCAAGAGTCACTTCACATTTCATCATTTCCAGTAGGTTAACAAAAACGTCAGCCTTCAGATTGTTTTTAAGATAACTTTATCGCTAGGCCTACATTTGTTGGAAATGAAACATTTGGTTAGAATGTAATGAATAAATACAATACAACTATTTCTTGTTCCTAAAGCAAATTGCATTTTAATGAGACTTTAAATAACATTTGTTTTCTTTTCAAGATATTTGCCTTTTCTTTCATTTTCCATAAATTTTATATGCATAAACAAGGACTGACTAAAGGCTCATTGGTTTAAATAAGGCTTGTTTTTAATCATCTTAGCAAATGATGGAGCTGCAACTGAGAACTTAACACTTTCACCTGCCAGTGACTTCTCTCTAACACTGGAAAAGAATAAAACAGATGCTTCAATACACCAGGTCATTTGTTGAGCTACTTGGAAAATGATAATAGTACAGTAATGTAGCTGCTTATTTTTAAGTTTATAAAATATTTTCTTTAATTTATTGCCTAAAAAGTGCCTAAAGTTGAATGAATATAATATTTTTAAGTGATTTAGAATATAGTTTTTCATATTTTAGAAAAACAAACTGCAATTGATTCTCAGTTTTGCAGATTAAAGTTATATTTCAATAAAAATTTAATCAATATCTTGATGTAAATTAAATTTATATTTAGGGAAACAAAAACTATATGACAAAATCAGAAATAACATGCAAAATAGAAAGAATGAGGGAGGGGTGGGGAAAGGAAGAGCAGAGAGAGGGAAGGAGCGAGGTGGGTGGGGTGTTGGTGTGTGCCACAACTTTTGGGGGCAAAACACGATTGTAAGAGGGACTTTACCCAACAAACGCAATCAGTGTAACATGGTTTCTTGTACCTTCAATGAATTCCCAACAACAACAACAAAAAATGCAAAATAGATTATAGAATATAACCTTTACTAAAAAAATGCAAATAAAAGAAATAATTTTTATCTAATTTAGGGATAGAGAAAGGGTAAGCAGTATTTAAATCTAGTACAAGACATTTATACCAGAAATAAAATAATATACTGACTAGTGTGTTTCTGGGCAGAGGGTACGTGGTTTTCTTCATAATTTTGCAAATGCTTTCACCTATAAATTATAGATAATATTGGTAAAGGTTATTTATGAGGAAATTACTTTTGGTATGCAGGCAATGAATTGGATATTTTTGGAGAAACTATTATATAAATTTACTTATTCATGAGTAAATAACCTTTAATCAGTACAGAAATTTTTAAAAAAACTAAAAAGAAACTGCTCTTTGACAGTAGTTTTTCTTTATTTTTGTCACAAAACCTTAACACCTAGAATACAGCTTAACCTATAGTGTCAAGCTCGACTTATAGGGAGTGAAAAAAAGAATGAAGAAGGGAGAAAACACATGAATCGCTGAAAGGGCAGAATGGCAGTTTGGTTAGGAGCAGGGATTCTGAAGTTCCTGGTGGGGGGGGGCTCACATACTGCTCTGCTACTCACAGTTTTATAATATTGGGAGCATGTTTTTGCTTTCAGTAATTCAGTTTCCCTATTTACAATATGGGAGAGTTGCAACAGTAATCAAGTAAAGTAATTTAGGGTATTTGAAGAAAAAAGAAAAGAAAAGCATAGAATACTTTTGAAAAAAGTATTTTGTGACGATGCATTAAATATTATGGTGTTACTGGTACAACATGATTTTAGTTTGCTTTAAAATAATGATTAATATAAAGTTACATTTTATTTCACCAACATTTTATTACTTGACATGTAATATTCTTTATTTTTTACATATTTGGAAAAGTTTATTAATAACTGACACTTTTATGGTGCTTATTACATGTCAGTCATTGTACCAAATACTTTTAATGTTGTTTACACGTATCTAAGAAAATTTAATATCACTTTATGATAGTTTCATAGATTTAAAAATAGAGACATGAAAAAATATTTGCATTGAGAAGTAAATCTATTCTGAGTGATCAGATTGGGTAATGAGATTTTTCTAAAGGGACACCTTTAGAAAAAGGTAATGAAGAACTAAGACCAACTCAAATAAGATAGGAATTCCACAACAATTTACATTAAGGTAACTTTATATCACCAATTATGACATGCAAGATAAAATAAATAAAGAATAAAATAATCATGGGCACATGTTTTCAAAACTTTCTTATTAAAACATCTTATGAATACTTATGTCACTAGGGGAAAAATATCCAAAATATAAATATCTCCCAATAGAAAAGCCATGATCCCTATAGAAAAGTCTAAATGTTATAGACTGGTCGTATACAAAGTGTGGATGTCCCCTTGAAAATGCTGAGTAGCTAACTAGTTTAATGAACTCTAAGGAGGGATGTACAGTAAGCATCGCTTTAGCAAGTTTTAAAGGGATAAAATTTATGGAATATGAAAGATGGTAAATTATTTTACATGAACAAGTGACTAATATTTGGTCAATTTATGGATTATGATGTAATCTATAAATCCATTGCTATTTAATTAAAAATGTTAAGAACTCCAATGATTACAAACTGCCATAAAACAGTCTTTCCACTATCAACCAAGTTTAGAATATGTTCCTAAAGAAAATCAACAAACAAAATTGTTCACAATTACAAGTCTTTTTCATATCAAAATCATTTGCAGATTTAACAAATGCACATAGGATATTGCATTTCAAAGTGTAAGGTTAAAAAGAATAAGTGCACCATCATGTTTCCTGTGATGGACAATGAGAAGATGCCAGACATGGTTAACCATGCATCATAGGCAAAAAGAGAAAGAAGGTCACCATTTGTGTATGTCTATTAATGTGCACAAGATGTTTTATTAGTGATGGCTTCCTGTGCTCTAACTGGTAAAAGGATTAAATCCCAATCCTTCCCTTATCCAAAGAGAAGCTCTGACTGCAGGACTGGTCTTTGGGAGAAATGTCAGCCAGGAGTTAGACCAGGGGCTCTCAAGGAAAGCAGACATACAGAATGACTCCCAAGGAGAATTCCTCAATGGTTTGCACACATAACCACACAGCACGTCTTCATTATAAGAGGTAAGGTTTCATCAGATAGATATTTTCACATACAGAGTACATCTTCAGAAAGGAATATTTCAAGTAGTCAGATTATTACAGAGACCTCAAATTCTCAGAAACATAGAAAACGAATGGTTTGTTTCTTTTCCTTAAAAATAAAAAAGGTAAAAAAGTAATGTTGTATTAAGTTCTTTATTTTTTCTGACATATCATAAAAATGTTAAAATAGTGATTTTGAAAGAGATAAAACATGTTAATTAACATATTTAAATCCCCTTCTTATTGAGACAATGTTCATGACTTAGACAATTAAATGGCCATTAATAATAGCATTACATCAAGCAAAAGGAATTGGGGCTCATTTTTAGTTTTCTTAGATGGAGCAATTGCCAGCTGAGCCCTTTCTGTCCTGCAAAACTATGTATCATAAATGAGGGGTAAATACATACTTTTCAAGAGAAGCAAACACTAGGGAATGTGTTACTACTGAATCTGCCCACAGGAAATGCTCCAAGATACATTATAAATACATGGGACAGCAAAACATATTCCAATCAATGTAAAGATACCCAAAAGTTAAAGTTCAATGAACAGCTCTTACAAAACAATAGCACAAGAAGAAAGACAAAACAATAAGATTTTATCCAATATGATAAAGAGAATAGCATCCCACATATCAATACTAATCCTGAACATGAACATATGAATGATCCACTTAAAAGACGTAAACCAGGTGAATGGATGAGAAAAACATGACCAAAGTATCTTCTGTCCCAATGAAACACATCTAATCCACAAGGATTCAGTCAAACTCAAGGTACAGGGATGTGAAAAAAAGTTACATGTAAATAGGAGCCAAAAGAGAGAAGGTATATTCAAAGGAATTATTGAGAAGAACTTCATGGTATTTCTAGGGATTCAGATATCCTAATATAAGATATATTCTCATATCATATAAACAAACTTTATATCAATGATGGTTAAAAAAGGACAAAGATGGTCATTATATAATAGTAAGGGGATCAATTTCCCAAAAAGACATACAATCTTAAACATACATGCACCTAATATAGGAGCTCCCGAGTTTGTCAGGCAACATTTTGCACTATCTAAGCCAAGAAATAAATAGTAGCATCTGACTAGCCAGAGACTTCAACACTCCACTGCCAGAACTGAACAGATCACTGAAGCAGAAAATGAATAAAGACTTTACTGGGACTCTAGAATAGGTGGAACTAAAGAACATTTATAGAATATTCTACCCCATAACTACTGAATTGACATTCTTCTCATCAACACGTGGAACATTCTTCAAAGCTAATCATATGGAAAGCCACACAAAAGTCTCTGAAAATTTATAAAAATTAAAATCATACCATGTATTTTTACAGAACAGAGGGAAAGAATAAACCTATAAACCAATTCCAAAAGAAACAAAATTCTACATAATGTCATGGAAATTGAATAGCATGCTGCTGAAAGAGCCCCAGGTCAATGATGACTTGAAATGGAAATCAATATGAATGACAAAGGGGATGCCAGCTTTCAAAACTTAGGGATATATCAAAAGTACTCCTATGAGGAAAATCCATAGCCTTAAATGCCTTAATCATGGAGGTAGAAAGATTAACTTAATGTCACATTTCAAAGAACTAGAGAAAGAAGAATTAACCAAACCCAAAACTAGCAAAAGAAAAGAAATGACAAAGCTCAGAGTAGAACTAAATGTAGTAGAAATAAAAAACACAATACAAAGGATCAATGAAGCAAAATTTACAGACCACTATCCAGCTTAACTAGAAATAGAAGATAAAGGACTCAAATAAGCTTTATCAGAAATAAAAAAGAAGATAGTACAACTGATCTTGCAGAGATACAAAATATCATCTCTGCATACTGCAGAAACCTCTCCTTGCAAAAACTACAAAATCTAGAGGATATGGATAAATTACTGGAAACATACAACTTTCCAAGTTTTAATCATGAAGAAACAGGAATACTGAATAGACAATAATGAGCAGTGAAATTGAAGCAGTAATAAAAATAATTCATACAACAACAACAAACCTAGACCAGAAAGAGTCACTGTCAAATTCTACAGATATATAAAGCAGAACTGGTACCTATTCTACAGAAATCATTCATAGGATCAAGAAGGAGGGACCCTTCCTTAAGTTGCTCTATGAATAGAGTATAACCTTAATACTAAAGCCATGAGAGGATACAACAACAACAACAAAAGGAAACTACAGATCAATATTCTTTATGAATATAGATGCAAAAATTCTCAATAAAATGCTAAAAAATCAAATACAACAAAACATCAAAAAGATAATTCAGCATGATCAAGTGGATTTCATGCCAGGGATGCAAGGATGGTTGAATATACTTAAATAAATAAGTGTGTGGAACCATGTAAACAGAAGCAAAAACAAAAAGTATATGATCATCTCTATGGATGGAGAAAAAGCATTACATAAAGTCTAGTATCCCATGATAAAAACCCTCAATAAACTAGGCATAGAAGGAACATACCTCAACATTATAAAACCCATACATTATGAACCCATGGCCAACATCATAATGAACAAGGGACGAAGTGAAAGCATTCTTCCTGGAGCAAGAGAAGAGTGCCCATAGTCACCACTTCTATTCAACATAGTAGGCATCTACCCAGAAGAAAAAAATCATTTTATCATAAGGATACTTGCACTACGTTGTTTATTGCATCTCAATTTACAATTGCCAAGACATGGAAACAACCTAAATGCTCTTCGACTCAGGAATGGACTAACAAATTGTGGTATATGCACACCATGGAATACTGTTCAGCCATAAAAAGATGGAGACTTCACATCTTTTGCAATATCCTAGATGGAGTTGAAACATTCTTCTTAGTAAAGTATCACAAGAATGGACCAGCAATTATCTGATATAGTCAATACTAATGTGAAGCCAGTAGACAATCTAATGCATGCCTACATAGGAGAAAAACTGATTTCAATTTCATTTGGATAGAGCATAAGAAGGAAGGGGTAGCAGAGGAAGGATGGGGGAGTTTTCACTGAATGCGCCCAGGGTGGGGTGTTTGGCACATTTTTTGTGTGGGAGACATAACCACAAGAGGGACTTTACCTAACAAAATCAAATATATTGGCCTGGCTATTTGTACCCTCACATTAACCTGAAATAAATTTACTTTTCAATTAAAAAAGAAAGAGCGTGCATTCCCATATACTAGACACACATATGTATGTAACAAAGCTTTTATAATTCAAATATTGATTTAAATCTGTATGAAAATTTAGCCTGAAGCTAATTAAGCCGACCATCCTCCTTTCTTCGTGGGGGCCTGGTGTGCAGTGACTGCAAACAGTAGCCTCCTCGGTAGTGTATGCAGCCCGTTGCTTGTATAGGTTGCTCTAAGGGACCTTGGAGACATTTCTTTCCAATACATGTTCATGTGTTAGACCTTGTGCTATCCCCAGTCTAAGCTCCAGACAGGTATGTGTGGTGCCTTTGGAAAGCCCCAGGGCACTGTGGCCAGGGTTCACACTGGCCAAGTCATCATGTCCATCTGCACGAAACTACAGAACAAGGAACATGTGATTGAGGCCCTTTGCAGGGCCAAGTTCAAGTTCCCTGGGAGTCAGAAGATTCACATCCCCAAGAAATGGGGTTTTACCAAGTTTAACTCAGATGAATTTAAAGACATGGGGGCTGAGAAGCGGCTCATCCCAGATGGCTGTGGATTCAAATTCCCCAGTCGTGGCCCCCTGGACAAGTAGCGGGCCCTGCACTTGTGAGGACTTAACACTGTTTTACCTATCAATTGCACCTACCAATGATAAATCCTACTTCCTGTCCAAAAAAAAAAAAAAGTAAATATGCTTGTAATGAAAAAATAAATAAATAAAAATGAATGTGTATAAAAATTTAAAGAACACCGTGCACTTTGTAATTAATTATGTTGGAATAACTGAATGCCATTTGGAAAAATATAATAATGGATTATTTATTTCAATTTAATAATTCAAATAATTCAATAATTTAACCACAATATTTTTAGAAATTGCTCTTTTTGAATTTTGAAAAATATTTGCCAAATAAAAACAATAGAGATTTGAAAAGAGGAAAATCATGTACCAAACAGTGTCAGCTATTTCCTATCTGCAGTCTCTATAGCTAAGTGCAATTGAATCTGAATTTACAGATGGCTACAGAAAAGACACTTTTCAAGAAGTGTTTTCAGGCTTGGTTTGGTGCCCATAGCTCAGTGGTTAGGGTGCTGGCCACATGTACCAGGACTGATGGGTTCAAACCCAGCCTAGGCCTGCTAAACAGCAATGACAACAACAACAAATATTGGATTGGTCACAACACAGCATAGTAAATAACAAAATTAAAACTGTAAAGCATATTAAAAGCTTCATATGCAGTGGTGCCTGTGGCTAGAAGGAGTAGAGCGCTGGCTTCATATGCCAGAGGTGGCGGGTTCAAACCCAGTCCCGGCCAAAAACTGAAAAAATTAAATTAAAAAAAAACTTCATATGGAGCTTTAAATCAGAAGAACACAGTCCCATTAGAGAGCTACTTTTAAACAATCCCAGTGGTTTTCTTTAACCACAACTATAGCAAAATAACCCCTAGTCTTATCAAATGGGGAAGTTGGTTAGAGAATAGAAAACCAATGGTTGCTTTAGCAGTTTAAAGAAGAACAAGGGTAGGAAGATAGGAAACTAAGTTGGTTGAGCTGTGAAAGTTCATTGGGTTATTTATTGATTTTATTTTCTGCAAAATCACAGTGCCTAAGGCACAAATGGGTCTTATAAACAATTTCAGAAAATATCAAGGTGGATATAGAAAAGGGTTCTGGAGTTAAGATCCATTTCTGTGTCCTCTTGGTATCTGTAAGCACTTTGGGACTCATTGCTGACACAATAATACAGCTAAATAATATATCTAAACGTGTCTGTTTGGGAACATTTTACCAGAAACGGACTATTTTTACATGCCAAAATTCCTTCTTTCAACACAAAAACTGAATGCGTTACTAAAATAAGAAACACTGTAAACTTATATTTAATGAGATGATTGAAAAACTCAGAAAATAATGAACATAAAATGTCTGTGATTTCTAAATTCTCAACAGAGACAAAGTAAAAAAGAAAAAAAGAAGACTGTTTCTGGAATCTTTTAGAACTGACATTAGCTTCACATTATCAAGATAACGAAAGTTCGGAGAAAGCAAACGTGGTGTCAAGAGCCTGTATTTGGAAGAGCTAGATTTCCGTCATCACTATCTGAATGAAACTAGAAAATTCCTATGCTCTTAAAGTGTCTACTGTCTGTAGAAACAAGGATACACGTAGAAACAGCATTGACTTCACTTCAGATCATTTGTTATAGAAATGTTAAAGGTTATGAAAGCAAATATTCAGAGGATTTTTAGGGTTTTGAAAATACTCTACATGATACTACACTCGTTATTATACATTTCCCCAAATCCCCAGAATTTACACCACCACACTGAATCCTAATGAAAACCGTGGACTCTGGTTGTTCCTGCTATGTCGATGTAGGTTTATTGATTATTCAAATCTGCCACTCTCGTGTAGAATTTTGTGAGTGGAGAGGCTGTGCGTATGTAGAGTTTGCATGTTTCTGTACCTTCTCAATCAATGAAGGAGATAGTTGATTGAATGATGAGCTCAAATGTCATTAATTTTATTAAGTTTATTAAGTTATTATTTACTTTAAAATATTATGATTAGTATATTTCTAGAATGCATACGCATTTCTTATAAGAGTCATTACAAGTGGAAATTCACCCAAAATATAAGGTTTCAAAGAAACTTTAATTTATGAAAGCTGAACTCTAAATTTATTTTGCTATATAAATATACATTTTTCTTGTAGGCAACAAAACTTTTAAAATAGAGTAATATGACACACAGGGTGCCATATCTTGATATATCTGCATACAGTCCAACTGTAATATAAATTATATTACTATAATATTTTATAATGATAAAAAAGAATAACAATTAAAATTATGAATAAATTTAAAAAATTTAATAGAAGAATCAGTGTATACATGTATAAGTAGTCCATAAGCTCTTAACAGGAATTAGCTATTAAGTTAACCATTTTGTTAACATTTGAAAATAAAATGAAAACCTACAAAACTCAGTGTCATAATATGAAATCTCAATAATTGATTCACCCTTTCTATTAAATTTAAATCATTCTATTAAATTCAATTATTATGGAATATTGATATCATAAATATACACATATGTGTATTTTCAATCATTTTCTTAACACTTTTTTGTTCTACTTCTAGAATTTTTATACATACTGCATTTAATCTATTGTTAAATAGGGTTAACACTTGATTTGATTACATTGGTGCTAATGATGAAATAAGAGATGACTAACGAACATATATTTTATATATATATATATGTGTGTGTATATATATATATAATGACAGATGGTCCACTGAGAAGTCTATAGATAGCCCTGTTAAGTTTGCTGAAGAGACTTAAACCTAACCTATTTTAAAGGGAAGTTTCATTGATTATACAGAGATGAGACACATTTTAAATATTCTTACATCACTGTAACGCCTGAAACATCAAAATCTGTTGAGTTAAAAACTAGATTTTTAAATTGATTCTTGATGTATTGTTAAAAGAAGCTCTGAAAGATTAACCAGAATTACTAGCCTTATTAAAATTAACTTATTTATTTTTAGTTGTTCATATTATGGCTTTCTGAATTGTTGCTGTTCATAAATCTGAATTATTGTTTTCTCAGAGAAAGGCTCCCTTTAGTGTCCATTGCAATAGTTTTTCTTTTCACACCATTGATCTGCTCTATCCTTTGTATTTTTTACTTACACTAACATTCCTGGCTTGTCCCTCAAATGTAGGCTTATTGATGTGACTGTAAACACATGTACAATATCTACAAAATTGGAAAATGAAGTTGAGGAAAGAATTAAAAGTAGGCTAATCTTCTTTTAATAATATTGAAAAATTAATGATAAACATACAAATAAGAGAATAGAGTATAAGTGCATTTACCAAACACCATAAAAATAAAATTGAAAGCAAAATACACACTATATAAAAGGATAAAAGAAGATGATTGTAGTTATCTGTTTTTCTTTTCTTTTCTTTCTTTTTTTTTTTTAGAGACAGAGTCTCACTTTGTTGCCCTCAGTAGAGCTCACAGCAACCTCCAACACCTGGGCTTAGGCAATTCTCTTGCCTCAGTCTCCCGAGTAGCTGGGACTACAGGCACCGGCTGCAAAGCCCAGCTATTTTTCTGTTTTTGCAGTTTGGCCAAGGCCAGGTTTGAACCTGCTACCTTCGGTATATGGGGCCAGTGCCCTACTCGATGAGCCACAGGCGCCGCCCAATTATAGTTATCTTGATACCATAGGAGAATGTACTGAATACAAAAGAAAAGAGAATGCCTGTTTATTTCTTAATAATGTTATTTTCATAGTAACAATGCTATTTTATATTAACACTAAATAACATTAAATAAATTAAACATAAAATAACAATGTTATTTTAATCAAATAACAGTAAAATGACATCTTAAAAATATTTCTTCAATGCATTGAATACATGAAGATGATTATAGTTATCTTGATCACATAGGAGAATGCATTGAATACGAAATAAAAGAGCATGCCTGTTTATTTCAAATGTCCTTGAAATATTTTCATAGGCTCAGAAATAAACCTCAAGATAGCAAAAATGTAATCCATAGATAAATATAATGACAAAAGTAAGAGCTAAAGCTTTTTAAAAATACGACCTCTCTGCAATTCCAATATTTATCTCAAAAGTGAGTTATAAAAAAGGAGAACTGACGGCTCAGTGGTTAGGGCACCAGCCACATGCACCAGGGCTGATGGGTTCGAACCCAGACCAGGCCTGCTGAACAGCAATGACAACAATAATAACAATATAGCCAGACGTTGTGGTGGGCTCATGTCATCCCAGCAACTTGGCAGTCTGAAGCAAGAGAATCACTTTAAGCCCAAGAATTTGAGGTTGCTGTGAGCTGTGACGCCACTGCACTCTACTCAGGGAGACATAATGAGACTCTCTCAAAAAAAAAAAAACCAGAGAGAGAGAGAGAGAGAGAGAGAGAGAGAGAAAACTGAAAATTTGATTACTGACATAGTAACAATTTCAGAATACATCATACCAAGATAAGATTCAAACTACTTCAATAGAACTTGTGTTCATGGGTTTCTGGTTTCTCACAAGAGAATAACTATAAATAAAATAAAGATTCAAATTGGAGTTAGAAAGAATGTGTTGAAAATAATCCAGGGAAATAAGGAGGAAAATGGTTAGATATTAAGGCAAAAAATAAAAGAACCTAAGATGTCAATAAATTATAATTGATGAATCTAGAATTGACCCAATAAATGTAAAAACAACAGAATAAAGTAGTATCCCTTGAGCCTTATGGCTTGAATTTCTATTTTGTCTTCATCACTTTATAATCATATGCTCTTTATAAAGATGATTAAGTGTTTAGGGTTCAGTTTTCTCATCTGTGAAAGAGATTTATTAATAATATCTATTTCTGTACACTTGACACTGAAAAGTCCAGGTTATTATTAGAAAGTAATTAGTTCATTCATGTATTTGCTTATTATTTTCTTCACTTATTCTTCCCTTTACTTATTTCTTTTTTAAAATTTGTTTTTAATTGACACAAAATAATTGCACATATTTATGGGGTAGAATGTGGTATTTTCATACATGGATATACTATGTAATAATCAACTCAGGTTATTTGCTTGCCCATCACGACTTACGTTTATCTTGTATGTATGTGTTTATGTGTATGTGTGTTAGTATGGTGAGAAGTTCACTTCTTTCTTGAAAATATTAAGAAATGTTTTCTGGACTCTATTTCTTATCAATCACTGATCCAGGCACTTAAGATATCGTTGTAAACACAGAGACAAAAGTCCCTGCCCTCATGCAGCTTATGTTCTGGTGTTTACATGTTAAAAACTGGAATAGAAATAAACTAATGAGGAAAAAGAAAAGGAGCTAAGGGTAAAAGGTAGATTTCAAATTTCAAGAATACTGGTTGAGCATTATGAAGATAATCTTTCAATTTTTAAATTAATAATTCCTCTCAATTGACATAAAGATTTAGTGGATTGTCTTTAATTTACTTGTTTTAAATTTTTATATTTTTTTATTTTAAATCCTGTCTCTGTTAGAGCTACTTTTTTCTTTTCTTTTTTTTCTGTGATTAGTTTATTGTGTTCCTCATTCTTATTTTAGGGGGGGTAGGGTCAGTTGGTCATGTTTAGTGTCAATTTATGGAACAACATTGTTTTAAAGATTATTTTTCCAAACTACATTTTCCGGTAGTATGTTTTTATTTCTTCTAAAAAATGTAGACAAAGTGCCACTTTTATTTGTCTTCAAATTTATGATATCTTGGGCTGAAATTGAAAATGAAGAAAAATATTATCTGTGAAGTCTCCATGATCTACTTGGTGAATTATTGCATTGAAATTCTCAGCAATCAAAACATACAGAGTTTTAACCCCAATTAAAGATAAGCAAAAGAAGACTTATTGGTTATATGGTGGAAGGAAGATTGGAATCTTGTTTTATCTTGCTTCATAGCCCATTAATTTTAGCACTACATGCTGACAATGGATAGGTGCTGATGAGAAAATCAGTGGTTTATTTGTGTCCACGAGTTCTAGGAAAAGAGAAGACAATGTAAAAAGATAACTGGTGTGATGCTACTAGGAACTGAGGTTTTTATAAATTTAAATCTTATTTTGTAGTAAACATGTTAACCTCCATCCTTGAAGAAATCATATTGTGCTCATTAAATAGCTCTGCAATGAGTGCATACACATTGTAAAACTATGACGCATCATGCAAAAGTCAAACCCATACCAACTTAAATATTTTATGCTAAAAATTACTTTTGACTAATACTTTGCTTTATAAATCCTTTATATGAGTATTAGCCTTCTTGACTCACCAGGGGTATAGTACAGTCGTATTCACAAGACTTTACACTGTCCCCAAACCCAGGAATGCAAGCTTTAAAATATTTCCAAGCAACAGCTTCATCAATAATTTTGACAGCCATTGAGATAGATCAGAGACCCATAAAGAGTTGTAGCACGGATGAAAAAACAATGCAATAGGAGAGTGGTATGGGTGGAGAATTTTAACCATGTCCATGCAGTAAACTTACTTGAATTTTTGTGCTTTAGAAAAGAGAGGTTGTTATGAGCAAGGACAATAGCAAGTGACTGAAAATGTAAGAACTTTAACTTCTTAAAAACCTGTGAATATTTATTTATAAATTATGTATTCCAATAACATTTAACTGTTCATTATTATTATTATTTTTGCAGTTTTTGGCCGGGGCTGGGTTTGAACCCACCACCTCTGGTATATGGGGCCTGCACCCTTCTCCTTTGAGCCACAGGTGCTGCCCCACTGTTCATTATTTTTAAATATTCATATAATTTATTTCTCAAATTGCTCTGAAATAGTTATTTAATAAATTATTACAAGTATAGGACTTAAATAATTATCCTGACATGAAAACCAAGATAGTAAAGAAATGTATATATTTAATAATAAAAATTAGAGAGCAAACATCTTTACATTTATGTACCCTTGACAGTTTCATAGATAATAAGCTTAGTATGTATTTGTGGACCAAACACAAGCTCCTGACTTTCTAGGAATTCAGTCATTGCTTGTAGGTTTTATCTATTATTAGAGACAATTAGGTTACTGTCATTATGTTTTCCCAAGATTTGAAAATATTGATATGCAAGTGGGCTTCCCCAGAAAAATGGCATCATTAATTGGTAAGTGATCTATAAACAATTAGGAATCTTCCCTTTAATATCTGTATATACCCACTCATCTCAGTTCTATTTTCTACTTTTATATAAAATAAACATTTTCATGGCTTTTTATGCTCTTCTTTCACTATTTATATCCCATTTTAACACTCCTTTCATTCTAACAAAATGTTGATGAATTCTCCTTTGATGATCTGACTAAATTGCTGTATAGTTGGCAGCCAGTGGACTTGGGATGAAATTATAGGAAATTACTTTAATAGGAAATGAGGTTCTGGAGAGGATGGGTGGAGGGAGAGTAATTGGTGGGTCCACACCTACGGTGCATCTTAGAAGGGTACAGGTGAAACTTACTACATGTAGAATATAAATGTCTGAACACAATAACTAAGAAAATGCCATGAAACGAAATGAGGCTCTGAGAGAAAGGAAGTGTGCAATTTGGTGACTATTTTGAAGTGTTGCTAAATGAAGTATAGAGACTTTTGATTTTTGTTCATAGTAGTGAAACATTTAATTCCTCATATCATCTCAACATTGTATTTAATGAAATTTAGAGCATTTTACTTACCATAAAAATATTGTAGGAAATGTTTTAAATGCATAAAACATAAACAAAAAGTAATGATGACCTTTAATCATTTAGGTAACAACAATTTTATTTTGCCATATTCTGGGATTCTGATTTTTTAATATATATAATTATAATTATATTTTAATTATATTTTATTTTATTTATAATTATATATTTTAAAAAATCCAGCAAACTATAGATACATTTAAGAAAACAGAGAATTATAGAATGGAAATTAGAGTATAGATTCAAACAGAATTAAATTTAGTGAGCCAATTCCCATTGTTTATATCATCAACACATTAACAAAATTTGCTAGTTTGAGTTTTCTAAATTGTAAAATGGAACCATTATTAGTACTTATTTTCTTAGTATTAAATGAAATGCTACAACTAAATGGTTAGACCAAAGTCTGACAGTGATCAAAAAAGATCACTATTTTCCCTGGTATTCTATTTATGCTAATAAGAATTGGGAGGTAGAGAGAGTTTTGAAGGGAGGGGTTTTGGTAAGCTGTCACCTAACAGGTGTAATGTATGGATATAGGGCACACCTCCTAGATGAAGAGCTCAACTACAACTTGGACTTTACCTAACAAATGCAAACAATGTAGCCTAATCATTTGTATTCTTATAGTAATCTGAAACAACAACAACAACAACAACAACAAGAAAACCTTTCCCAGTCTTTCCTTGTATACTGGTCTCCTTCACTAAGAGGATGTCATCTCATGGCTCTACAAACGTTACATAGACATCTGAACAAATGAAGTACAGAAAAACTATAAATTCTAGTCTTCACAGTTAACAAATTGATTTCTTCCTATTGTCCTATCCAAATTAATATCATAATTCCAGTGTTGCATTTATAGTAATTTTAATTTCAGAGGAAACCCTGCTCTTCTTACATTGAAATGGGTATAGATAGAAAAGAAATGGTAGTGAGAGGTGAGGATAAGGATGCCATCTAGGTATCTAGGGAAAACCATTTGCATAGTGGGTTTTGGTACAAATTTCAAATCATTTCCCCCCCACCAAAAGACTAAAACATGATGGATGTAAAATAAAAATATCTCCAGCTTACTATTTCCTCTACATGCTCTTTTTCAAGTTGTATCACATTACAATTAACAGCCAAGGATTTTGCTTATCAATCAAAGTTTATTACACTCAATCAGGGATAACATTCTAAAATTCTAATAAAATATTAATCATAAGTCCTTTTAAATTATATATAGTTATATATATATAATTTTTTTCTTTTTCCTATCATTAAAAATATTTTATTGGAGATTTAAGAAAGGACATGAGAATGACAACAAGCCCAAATCATTACTTAAAAAGTCTTTTTGCTTAAAGGTCCTGCCACCAATTTAGAACAATTTAGAAGCCTTGACTCAGATGGTACTGTAGATACAACTGTATAAAAAGAACTTACCAAATGTGGAAGCAAAGAATGTTAATATTCCTGTTATTAAACCAACCCTGAATCCCTGGGATGAAATCTGCTTGATCATAATGTATGATTTTTTGATGAAAAGCTATAATCTACTGGCCAAGATTTTGTTGAGAATTTTTGCATCTATATTCATTAGTGAAATTGGTCTGAAATTCTCCTTTTTAGTTGGGTCCTTACCTGGTTTTGGTATCAGGGTGAGATTTGCTTCATAGAACGTATTGGGGAAGATTCCTTCCTCTTCAATTTTTTAGAATAATTTCTGTAGTATACGAATAAGTGTCTCACCTTTCTTTTCCTTTTGTAGGCTGAACTAGTGAGCGCTTTAACTTTCTCTTCCTCAGCTTTATGCTTTTTGCTATTTTTCTTTTCTTTTCTTCCTTTTTTTTTTTTTGAGACAGAATCTTATTATGTCGCCCTTGGTAGAGTGCTGTGGCATCACAGCTCACAGAAATCTCAGACTCTTGGGCTTTAGTGATTCTCTTGCCTTAGCCTCCCAAGTAGCTGGGACTATAGGCACCAGCCACAACGTTTGGCTATTTTTTTTTGGTTGCAGTTGTTTAGCTGGCCCACCCTGGATTTGAACCCGCCACATTCAGTGTATGTGGCTGGTGCCATAACCACTGTGCTATGGACACTAAGCCATTTTTTGCTGTTTTTCTCTGTGTGTTTCTGTATATGATCCTCTTACCTTAGGACTTCTTTACGTGCAAGAGAAATAAAAGGAAAAGCTCAACTGAGACTTACAGAAACTTCATTTAGAAAGGAGCCAAGGTAACAGAGAGTCGAATATACCAGGCTGGGGTTGTGTGGCTATTAGTGGGAGGCCTGAGCATTCTATCAGAACTAGAATAGTTTGGCAACATTCCAAAGAGTTCTCTACACTCTGTCCCCTTTTGCTTTGGTATATACAAAGACTTCAAAAAGTTTGGAGAAAATGGAATTAAAAGATAAAAATATAAACTTTATTTCTCAACATAAGATTCAAGACGTTTTTGTAAGCAAAAGTAGAATAGCAGCTATTTAGTTCATCCCCAAATAACTGAGCATTCTGGGAATTTAACCATGTCAATGCAGAAAAATGAGTGCCCTTTAAAGATTTTTTTTTATCTCTTTCTTTCTTTTCTTTTTTTTTTTTTTTTATGAGACAGAGCCTCAAGCTATTGCCCTGGGTAGAGTGCTGTGGTATTACAGCTCACAGCAACCTCCAATTCCTAGGCCCAAGCGATTCTCCTGTCTCAGCCTCCCAAGTATCTGGGACTACAGGCGCCCACGACAACGCTCGGCTATTTTTTTTTTTTTTTTTTTTTTTGGTTGCAGCCATCGTTGTTTGGCAGGGGCCTGGCTGCATTCGAACCTGACAGCTCAGGTGTATGTGGCTGGCGCCTTAGTCACTTGAGCCACAGGCGCTGAGCCTAAAGATTTTTTTTTTAAGATTAGAAAATAAAAAGAAGTCAGAAGGAGCCATGTCAGGAATGTAAGGCGGATGTCTAATGATTTCTCTCTGAAGCTTGCTCTTGAGCCAGACGTGGTGGCTCCTGCCTGTTATCCTAGCACTTTGGGAGGCTGACGCAAATGGATTGCTTGAGTTCAGGAGTTCGAGACCAGCCTAAGCAAGAACAAGACCCTGTCTCTACTAAAAATTAGCCAGACATTGTGGCAGGGCACCTGTAGTCCCAGCTACTTGGGAGTCTGGATCAAGAGGATCGCTTGAGGTTACTATGAGCTATGATGCCACAGCACTCTACCCAGGGTGACAGAGTGATACTCTGTCTCAAGAAAGAAAGAAACTTGTCCTTATTTGATGACAGGAATGAGCAAGAGCATTGCTGTGGTGGAGGAGGACTCTCTGGTGAAGGTTTCTTGGGCATTTTTCTGCTAAGGCTTTGGCTGTGTCTCTCACTATACTCTCATAATAATCAGATGTTATCATTCTCGGTTCTCCATGAAGTCAACAAGCAAAATGTCTTGAGCATCCCCAAAAAACGTTGTCATGACCTTTGTTCTTGACCAGCCCACTTTTGATTTGATTGAACCACTTCGACCTCTTGGTAGTCATTGCTTTGGTTTGCTTTGTTTTCAGGATTGTACTGGTAAATCCCTGTTATATCTCCTATTACATTTTTTGAAGAAATGCTTCAGGATCTTGATCCCTTTTGTACACAATTCTCATTGAAATCTCTCCTCTCATCTGCAGCTAATCTGGATGAAATGTTTTGGTACCCATTGAATGGAAAGTTTGCTCAATTTTAGTTTTTTCAGTCAGCATTGTATAAGCTGAACCAATTGAGATGTTTATGGTATTAGCTATTGTTTGTGCTGTTAATTATTGGTCCTCTTTAATTAGGCACTAATAAGATTAATCTTTGATTCCTCAAAAATTGATGCAGGTGGTCTGCCACTGCAGGCTCCATCTTCAACACTGTCTTGCCCCTTGTGAACTGCTAATTTCTTTGGAACATTGCCATCATTAACTTTCCATGAATCATCATGCTTCCACCCAAGCTTTACCATAAATTTGATGTTTATTCTTGCTTCAATTACAGCAGAATTCATGTTACTCTGATAGGGGCAATTTTCTTTCTTTCTTTCTTTTTTGAGATTGAGTCTCACTTTGTACTCCTGATAAAGCTCTGTGGCATCATAGCTCAACAGCAACCTCAAACTCCTGGGCTCAAGTGATCCTCTTGCCTCAGCCTCCCAAGTATCTGGGACTATAGGTGCCTGCCACAACATCCAGCTAGTTTTTATTTTTTATTTTTTTAGAGATGGGGCTTGCTCTTGCTCAACCTGGTCACAAACTCCTGAGCTTCAACAATTTACCCCCCTCAGCCTCCTAGAGTGCTAGGATTACAGGGTGAGTCACTGCACCCAGCCACCCCATGGAGCCTTTATAGCAGCTGAGAACAGCCTACCTCTGGACTGCTTTTATGTGAAATCATCAAGATTTGTGTGTTTAAGCTATTATAGTTTTTATTTCTTCAAGCCAAAAAAACATTCTTAACTGATTGGAATTTCAGAAATTAGGGATTCAACAAATGACACTGGGAACTTGGATATCCACATGCAAAAGAATGAAGTTGGAGCACGTACAAGAATGAACTCAAGGCTTGGCGCCTATAGTTCAAGCAGCTAAGGCCCCAGCCACATACACCTGAGCTGGTGGGTTGGAATCCAGCCCGGGCCTGGCTGCAACCAAAAAATAGCTGGGCGTCGTGGAGGGTTTCTGTAGTTCCAGCTACTTGGGAGGCAGAGGCAGGAGAATCACTTGAGCCCAGGAGTTGGAGGTTGCTGTGAGCTGTGATGCCACGGCACTCTACCCAGGGCAACAGCTTGAGGCTCTGTCTCAAAAAAAAAAAAAAAAAAAAATGAAAAAGGATAAAAAATAGGCTCGGCGCCTGTGGCTCAACCGGCTAAGGCGCCAGCCACGTACACCTGAGCTGGCGGGTTCGAATCCAGCCCGGGCCCGCCAAACAACAATGACGGCTGCAACCAAAAAAATGGCCGGGCGTTGTGGCGGGCGCCTGTAGTCCCAGCTACTTGGGAGATGGAGGCAGG
>CAUYRH010174248.1:0-15064 GCA_963574655.1 Perodicticus potto
AGGTAGCAGACAGTTTCAGAACCCCAACATGGCTCATTCCAAACAAATCATCTCCCAGAAACATTATAATTAACTTCACCATAGTTAATATGAAGGAGAAAATTCTGCTAGCAGCCAGACGTAAGAAAACGATAATCTACAAGGGGAAGAATATTAGAAGATTGAAGATCTCTCTGCTGAAACTTTTCAAGCCAGAAGAGAATGGTCATCAACCTTCAACCTCCTAAAACAAAACCACCTTCAACCCAGGATCCTGTATCCAGCTAACCTGAGTTTCATTTATCATGGAGAAATTAAATACTTTAATGACATCCACATGTTGAAGAAATTTGCCATAACTAAACCAGCTCTCCAGGACATTCTTGGACCCATCCTCCACAATGACTGGCACAATGTTCTACCACCAAAGTAAACTAACTCAGAAATGTTTGATCAAGTTCCAACTTCCACAGTGGAAGAAAGGACGTTTTTTCCCCTGTATCACATAATATACACATAGATCAAGAATACATATATGTGGGGTACAGATGACATGATTTTATGTCTGGATAACCCCAGGGACTCAACTACAAAACTCTTAGAAGTGATCAAGGAATGTAGGAGTGTCTCAGGATACAAAATCAATACTCAGAAATCAGGAACTTTTATATATACCAACAATAGTCAAGCTGAAAAAACAGTCAAGGACTCTATTCTCTTTACAGTTGTGCCAAAGAAGATGAATAATTTGGGAATTTATGTAACAAGGGATGTGAAAGATCTCTGTAAAGAGAATTATGAAACCCTGAGAAAAAAATATAGCTGAAGATGTTAACAAATAATTCTCTCAATTGATGCAGGAAAAGCTTTTGATAACATCCAACATCTTTTCATGATCAGAACAATTAAGAAAATAGGTATAGAGGGTACATTTCTTAAACTGACATAGGTCATCTACAGCAAACTAATACATTCCTTTTGGAAGGAAGTTTGGAGAACACTCAGGGATCTAAATGTAGACCTGCCACTTGATCCTGCAATTCCTCTACTAGGTGTATATCCAAAAAACCAAAAATCACTTTGCAACAAAGATATTTGCACCAGATTGTTCTTTGGAGCTCAATTCAGTATTGCCAAGTCATGGAACAAGTCCAAGTGCCCATTGACCCATAAATGAATTAATAATTTGTGGTAATTGTATACTATGGATTACTATGCAGCCTTAAAAAAAGATGGAAACTTTACCTCTTTTATGTTTACATGGATAGAACTGGAACATATTCTTCTCAGTAAAGTTTCTCAAGAATGGAAGAAAAAAGACAAAGGGCATGATGGTGAACAGGATAGGCCAGGGGTCCTCAAACTTTTTAAACAGGGGCCAGTTCACTGTCCCTCAGACTGTTTGAGGGCCAGACTATAGTTTAAAAAACAAACAAAAATAAAACTATGAAAAAATTCCTATGCACATGGCACATATCTTATTTTGAAGTAAAAAAACAAAGGAGTAGGGCACTGGCCCCATATACTGGAGGTGGTGGGTTCCAACCCAGCCCTGGCCAAAAACTGAAAAAAAAGGGAGGGGGAACAAATGAAAATACAATATTTAAAATGAAAAAAAAAAAAAAGGTGTCCCATATCTGCAAAAACAAAAAAAAGACCTCCTAACTTCAGAAAAAAAAGGCCCCCCTTTAACCACAAAAAAAGGCCCTACTAACTTCAAAATAAAAAAAAATAGACTTCCTAACTTAAAAAAAAAATAAATCCTACCTTGTTCTTACCTTGGTCCTCAGGCACCAGAAAGTGGTGACAGTGACCAAGATTCTTTTCTTTCTTTCTTTTCTTTATTAAGTCACTTGTACATTTATGCCATTATGGGATCCAATGTGCTGATTATTTGTAAAAATTGGAGTTCCTACATCCTACTAATCAACATAGCCTTCACCTCATTTACCCAATTACAGCGTTAAGACATTTGTGTTCTACACCTGATAAATCCAACTTGTATTTGCAATGTGCTCCATAGGTGTGGGCCCCTAGTACCTTCCCTCTATCAACCCACCTCCCTCCCTTCCGTTTCCTTCCCTTTCCCTCCTCCATCCTACGCTATAGTTGTGTTTCATTTGAAATCAGTGGAATCAACAACTCCGTGGAGGTCTAAGTACCAAGCGGGTAGCCAGGCAACCATCAAAAAAGCAGTGTAGCCTTCATATGCAAGCTATAAATTAGCTTCATAGTAGGGCTGAGTACATTGGATACTTTTTTTTCCATTCTTGAGATAATAACCCAATTATAGCATAAGAATATGGGGAAAGTGGCAATGGAGGGGAGGGAAGGGAGGAGGATGAGTGGAGGGAGGGTAAATGGTGGGGCCACACCTATGGTGAATCTTAGGTTCAGACAAAACTTACTAAATGAAGAATACAAATGTCTTCATACAATAACTAAGAAAATGACGTGATGGCTATGTCAAACAGTTTGATGAAAATGTTTCAGATTGTATATGAAACCAGCACATCGTGCCCCTTGATTGCACTAATGTACTCAGCTATGATTCAACAATAAAAACAAACAAAGAAACAAACAAAAAACAGTGTAAACCGTGAATCAGGTATAAGCCTGGTAACCACTCATAGCGCCTCCTTGTGTCCAGAAAGTATATTGCAACATAAATATATTCCTACTAATGTTGATCCCTGCAGCATGTGTAGTCATATGTTTATATATATATATATATATGAACAATATTTTTGTTGTTGGTGCCTTTTTTCTCTTTTTTATTTCCTCATTCTGTTTTACATTTTATCCTTTTCTTATAGGAGTTATTGTTATTTATTATTATTATTATTAATAGTATTTTTTTCTCTTCAGCTTCTTCCCTTCTTATGGTTGCTGAGAGTGCTTACATCAGGTTATTGGAGGTTTTTTCTTTTTTTATTATTATTTTATCATTATTATTATTATTTTGTCTGTCTTATTCCTTATTTGTTTCTGAGTGTCTGTGCATCTGTGAGCTTCTGTGTCTGGCAGCTTTTTTGTTTATTTGCTCATTTTGTTTCAACGTGCTTTGTGTTTAGCTTAATCTTTGGGCTGGCTATTTTCCCTAACTCCAACTGTTACATGCAATCAGAACATGGGGGAATGGAGGATGATGGCTGACTAGAGCCTGCTTTCAACAGAAGCTCCAGTCCAGAGGGGGAGATAATGGCCAGAAAGAATCCAACAAAGCCAAAAAGTAGGAGCCAAGCTGAGAGAAGAGATAGATAATTGCACATATTCTCTGCCAAGGAAACTGCAACTCCAAGGAAACAAATTTCAGGTATAGAACTCATCCCAAAGAGGATGTGTGTCTGACCCCTCCCCCAAGAGAGTTGCTTGCTTGCTGTGGTATCTTTACAAGTGAGCGTTGAACTGACATTCTCTTCACTCACAACACTGGAGCGACTTACTGGAAGCTGGGGCTCCTTCTCCAGAGAGTTGCTGCTGTGAGCCTAGGAATTCCCTTGTCTGACAGGAAGTTTGAACAAATATTTTCCCTGACACCTTGAACTTCCAGTCTATCCTTCCCCCCTTGCCTGGTGGTCTAGAAGTCCAACCCCTGCAGAGACCAGAATGTCTGCACTTCCTGGCTAAAACAAGACATTGACACATGGGAGCAGCACAGCTACACTGTATCTGTGATTCCAGTAACAGTATAGAAAGACACAGAGCGGTGTCTGGCCTGGTTCTGAGAAATTATATCTCAGTAGTGGGCAGAGGCTTGGGTCTCCACACAATGGGTGGAGACTTGGGAACTGCTGAGGTGCGTGAACCCAAGTAGAGACACCACCCACCCAACATCAGCATTAATAGAGAAATCCTGCTGGGGTCTAATTTTGGAGAGTCACCTCCACAACTCTGTGATCTGACAGAGGGAACCAGACCTTGCTCTATAGGGATACCAGAGCTGCAGGATAGCACAGCAAAGGTGCAGTGGTAGCCGAGAAGCAGAGGCATTGACTTTACTTTGACTCTGGCAGGTTCAAAGCCCTGGCACATTTGCTTATTGGATAAAACTGGGCCACAGAGACTGGCTGTAGGGTTATCATAGAGTGGGGTTACCCAAGTCTGGTGGTGAAGGGTGAGTAAGGTGGGGAAAGAAGCATCAGCCCCCATTCCCCAAAAACTTCTACTGGATGGGCATTTCTGACTCCTTGTAGCATCAGAGTGAGCCACACTTGAACTACCAGTAGACTCCTGCTGTTTAGTTGCTGGAGACCTTTTCAACTCTCCAGTTAGAGAATCAGTGCTGATTGGGACAATTGGTTTGGAACTCATGAACTGGAGAAATCAACAGAAGACCCTCCAATGTGGCACCCTGGTTTTGTTCTAGTGGGAAGGTTTGATTTTCCACTTACAGGTGTTGCCTGTGGGGGGTGGGATGTCTTAGTTTCTTGTATTTCTCCAAACCTCAGACTTCAACCCCGAGTCACTGATTAACTAGGATTGGATAGAGAATAGCTAAATACAAGAGAGAGCCACCTAGCCCCACTACACCAAGCAGGTCTCCAGAATCTCAGGCTATAGTACTGTAAGGGTCCTGTGCAAAGTTGTAGAGGAAAATCTGCAGTCACTAGTCCCATCTCTTTGGTGAAGGGCTGGTCAACCACAAACCCAAAAGCCTCTAATCCAATTTCACTTTCTCAGCTCAGCGAGCCAAACGGTGAAAAACAATCATGGGTAGGAACCAGCAGAAAAACTCTAGGATCATGAATAACTAGAAAAGATCAACTCTCCCAAGGAATGACAAACCAGCCACACCAGAGGATCCCATTCATAAACAAATGGCTGAGATATCGGAAGTTGAATTTATAATTTGGATGGCAAATAACAGAATGAAAGTAAAGTTAGAATTAGAAAATCTAGGAATAATTCAAAAGTTGTCTCAAGAATTCAATGAATTAAAAGAAAAAAATCACCAAAGTTTTCGACACATTGAGAAAAGAAGTTGCAGCCTTCCAAGATATGAGAAAAACAGTAAAATGTCTTAGTAACATAATGGAGCAGGCAGAAGAAAGAATTTCTGACATCAAAGACAAAGCTTTTCAATGCTCCCAATGCTCAAAGAGGAAGAGAAGTGGCGAGCAAAAATGGATATTCTCTCAGAGGGCTCTGGGACAATTTGAAGAAAACTAATATTTGCCTTATATGAATTCTGGAAGGTGACAAGGGTGCTGTGAAAGGCACAGAGGCTCTACTTCATGAGATAATGAAGGAGAACTTCCCAGACATGCCAAGAGATTCCAAAATTCAGATAGCAGACAGTTTCAGAACCCCAGCATGACTCAATCTGAGTAAGACATCTCCTAAGCACATTATAATTAACTTAACATAAATTAATATGAAGGAGAAAATTCTTCAAGAATCCAGATGTAATAAAACCACAATCTACAAATTGAAGAATATTAGAATGACTGCAGATCTCTCTGCTAAAATATTTCAAGCTAGAAGAGGATGGTTATCTATCTTCAACCTACTAAAAAAAACAATTTTCAACCCAGGATCCTCTATCCAACTAAACTTAGTTTCATTTATGATGGAGAAAATAAACACTTTAATGATATCCGCATGCTGAAGAAAATTGCCATAACAAACCAGCTCTCCAGGATATTCTCAGACCCATCGTCCACAATGACCACCAAATGCTACAATACCTAAGTAAACTCAGAAAATTTTGGTCAAAACCCAACTTCCACATTGGGGAAAGGATTAAGAATGTCCACTGTAATTTCTAAAAAACTGATACACAAAATAATACGAGGCTTATCATTACTCTTGATTAATGTGAATGGCCTTATAAAGAGGCACAGATTGGCTGACTGGACACAAAAACTGAGGCAAGATATCTGCTGCATACAAGAAACTCCTCTTACCTTAAAAGATAAATATACATTCAAGATGAAGGGATGGTCATCTATAATTCAGGAAAATGGAACTAAGAAAACAGCAGGTATTGCAGTTTTATTCCCAGATACAATAGGATTGAAATCAACAAAAGTAAGGAAATATAAGAATGGTCACTTCATATTTGTAAGGGCAACACTCAAATGATGTGATTTCAATTATTAATATTTATACACCCAACCAGAATGCTCCTCAATTTATAAGAGAGACTCTTAATGAAATGAACAACTTGATTATCTCCAGCATTATAATAGCCAGAGATTTTAACACCCCTTTGGCTGATTTGGATAGATCTTACAATAAGAAACAAAGCAAAGAAATTTGAGACTTAAAATTAACCATTCAACAATTGGATTTAACAGACATATACAGAACATTTTATCGTAACAAAACTGAATACACATTCTTCTCATCAGCCCATGGAACATCCTCTAAAATTGTTCACATCTTATGTCACAAGGCTAACCTCAGCAAATTTAAAAAAAATAGAAATTATTCTGGCTGCTCCTGGTGTCCTGGATTCCAGTGGCTGTGCCCACGTCGCCTCTCCCAGACTAGATCGAAGGGTTCCCCTCACCGCCCCTCTGCAGGTGGAAGGAGCAGAATGTTCCATTTTTCTGTGGAGTAACGGGGTCAGAACTGAAGCTCGGGTGCTGCTCACTCCTCCCACCTTCTCTTCTAGTCAGGGACCCCTCGGCCTCCCTTTGTGGGCTTCCCAGAGAAAACCAGAGCTACTGGGGACTGCTGGGATCCCATGGGGACATGGGTGGCATGGAAGCCTCCTGGGGAGAGTGAAGAGTTTGGCGGCTGTGACTCCACTTGAGGTTGCCACATATTGTGGCTATGGCTTTGGTCCATGTCTGTGTAAAGGAACTTTGCCATGGTGTAGTTTTATAAATTAGTAAATGAGTTTGGGTGCGATTGATCAGTGAGCCACAGAGTTGTGGACTCATCAAAGGCTAGTATTTCTCTGTGGTTTGTATGTCCCAAGCAGCGATAAAAATACCGAGTAAAAACCACTTTCATTACAGATCACCTCTTCTCCACCTTCACTCCCCAATTCCCTCCCTGCCTGGAAAATGGACCTAAAGTCTCATCTACTTTTTCCCAAAACAGGATTGCCTACATTTCAATACTCGTGCTGCTACTTCCCATCTCTGTGACCTTGGGTTACCAAAGACTGAATTTGAAACTATATTACCTAGCAGACACCTCCAATCTTACGGAATCAGATTTAACTTCCTTAAGTTCTTTCTTAAGAAACTGATAACAAGCCATGTTTGGGTTACCAATTAAGAATTTACTTAAACTGGGGGAGTGCCAAGATGGCCAACTGGAAGTAGCTTCCAACAGAGGCTCCTGAAAAAAGGAAAGATAATCTCCAGAAACTGCCCAATTGTGCTGAAGACTGGAAGTCTAGCTGAGAGAGAGAAATGATAACTGCAGATCACCTCTGCTGAGGCAAGCTGTGACTCCAAGAAACCAAGTTTCAGGGAGAAAAACTGAACTAATGTTTTCCACCATTCTGAACTTCCAGGACACCCTTCCCTGCTTACCTGATGCAACAGAAGCCTGACCTCTGCTGACACTGAGGGAGGAGGACTTGAGCAACGCCCACTCTCCCTATCTGCTGAACCAGGCAGCCCACCAGGAAAGAGACTTGGGGCCCTGCTGAGCCCCCACCAGCCACAAGGACAGGGACTCTGCCCAGAACCATGGGGTGCCACTCCACCCCAGACTAGCCCAACAACCACTGGGGACAGGGAGTCCACCTGGAATCCCTCACGGTTCCGATCTGTGCCCCACCGGGCCTCGGCCCACCACCTGCAGTGGCCAGGAACTCTTCCGGGACCCCCCGTGCAGCCGTGATTGGCGCTCTTCCAGGCCTTGGTCTGCAGCCAGCCTGGGCCAGGGTACCCACCACGACCCCCGTGCAGCTCTGATCCATGCTCACCATGACTCGGCCCCTCTTCTAGCATCAGCCAGGGACTCTGTCCACCCTCTGGAGCCCTCCTCTCAGCCAGAGACAGCTAGAGGCACGGGCTCCCTTTGCAAAGGCCACCCACTGCCAGACACTCCCAGAACCGCGTGCACCATCCCATGCCCTGCTGCTTGATCTGGGTGTGCCACACTCTGGAGCTGCTCCCACAGCCAGAACTCCCGGGCTGGTGCAGTCCCAGAGGAGCTACACAGCATCACTCCTTACAAAGATCCAGCAACAAGTGATCTTGCCAGGGGCTGATCTGGGAGACACGACTCCTCAACTCTGAGGACAGTCATAGGCAACAGTGAAAAATAATCATGAGGTGGAATCAACAGAGAAACTCTGGAAATATGAATAATCAGAGGAAATCAACCCCCCCAAGAAATGACAATGTAGATACAGAACAAGATCCCTTGCATAAGTAAATGGATGAGATGTCAGAAAGCGAATTCAGAGTCTGGATAGCAAATAAGATCAGCGCAACAGAGGAAAAGATGAAATTAGAATTTCAAGCAGTAATCCAAAAGATGACCCAAAAGACATCTCAAGAATTCAACGAATTCAGACAAAATGACCAAAGATTTTGACACATTGAGACAAGAAGTTGCAGCCCTCAAAGATCTCAGAAATATAGTAGAATCCCTCAGTAATAGAATGGAGCAAGCAGAAGAAAGGATTTCTGACATGGAAGACAAAGCTTTTGAACGCTCCCAAACTTCCAAAGAGGAAGAGAAATGGAAGGCAAAAATGGATCACTCTCTCAGACAGCTCTGGGATAACCTGAAAAAAACCAATATTTGCCTTATAAGGATACCTGAAAATGATGAAGTGGCATCACAAGACACAGAGTATGTTCTTTATGAGATTATAAAAGAGAACCACAAAACTCTGAGAAATGATCAAGGAATACAGCATTGTCTCAGGCTACAAAATGAATACTCACAAATCAGCAGCATTCATATATACCAAAAATAGTGAAGGTGAAAAAATAGTCTTGGGCTCTATTCCCTTTAGAGTAGTGCCAAAGAAAATGAAATATCTGGGAGTGTACCTAACAAAGGACGTGAAAGATCTCTATAAAGAGAACTATGAAACTATGAGAAAAGAAATAGCTGAAGATGTAAACAAATGGAAAACCATACCATGCTCATGGCTGGGAAGACTCAACATTGTTAAAATGTCCATACTACCCAAAGCAATCTACAGATTTAATGCAATTCCCTTTAAAGCACCTCTGTCATACTTTAAAGATCTGGAAATACTAGTTCTTCATTTTATATGGAAACAGAAAAAAACCTCGAATAGCCAAGACATTATTCAGAAATAAAAATGAATCAGGTGGAATTATGCTACCAGACTTCAGACTATATTGTAAATCTATAGTGATGAAAACAGCATGGTATTGGCACAAAAATAGAGAGGTAGGAAATGAAAGATGGCAGTGACTGGTTCAGTTTGCTTCAGGGGCCGCAGGAGGCTTTGCCTGTCATTGAACTGTCAACAGGCAGGACTTTATGAACGAATATCAAGTTTCAGATTTTATTCTGGAAGTGCAACCCCCCCAAAAGTTGAAGGAACTGATGTAACAAGGATTGAAGAAGTAGTTATTCCAAGAAAGAAATCTTGGGATAAAGTGGCTGTTCTTCAGGCACTTGCTTCCACAGTAAACAGGGACACCACAGCTGCACCTTGTGCATTTCAAGATGATCCCTAACTTATTCCTGCATCTTCTGTGAAATCTCGTTCATTTTTACTGGCAAAGAAGTCTGGGGAGAATGCAGCAAACCTCATTATTAATTCACATCCCAAATATTTTCAGACGGACATAGCTGAACCACATATACTGTGTTTAATGCCTGAGTACTTTGGACCTTGGATCGAAGAAGTAAGCGAAGCTGCCTTAACGGAATGAATCAAGCTCAAAAAAGTCAAAGCCTCCATGGACATGTTTGATCAGCTTTTGCAAGCAGGAACCACTGTGTCTCTTGAAACAACAAATAATCTCTTGGATTTACTGTGTTACTATGGTGACCAAGAGCCCTCCACTGATTATCCTTTTCAGCAAACTGAACAGTCAGAGGAATGGGAAGAGGAAAGTAACAAGAAATTTAGGAAGAGGGCTGATCATCAGATTGGAGCTACATGGAGGCCAAAAAACAATGCTGAGAGAATCTTTACTCTGATGCAAGAGAAAAATTCACATTACTACTGCACAGTGATCCAAGGGATGATGAAGCATTGAGCTTATGAGCCGGCATTAAACTTGTACACTGAATTGTTAAACAACAGACTCCATGCTGATGTATACACATTCAATGCATTGATTGAAGCAACAATATTGGGGCTGGATGTGGGCTTTGAGGAAAAATGGAATAAAACACTGGAGCTACTGAAACAAATGGTTGCACAGAAGGTGAAACCAAATCTACAGACTTTTAATACCATTTTGAAATGTCTCCGAAGATTTCATGTACTTGCAAGATTTCCAGCCATACACACCTTACAAGAAATGAAGCCATTGGAATAGGATCCTCACTTGCAACATATCACCATATTATTCAGCTGTTTTATCAACACGAAAACATTTCAAAAGGATCATCCCTCATCATCTATGATATAATGAATGAATTAATGGGAAAGAAATTTTCTCCAAAAGATCTGGATGATGGTATGTTTTTTCAGTTTTCAAACTTTCAAACTCATGAGAGTTTACTCATCTCTCAGAGATCTGGAACTTGCTTAGCAAGTACATGGCCTTTTAAACACTGGAGATAACCAGATTTCATTGGACTTGATTATCATCATCATTTCTATTATTTCAAGTTCTTCACTTTAATTTGTCTAATGGAACAAATTGATGTCACCTTGAAGTGGTATAAAGACCTGATACCTTCAGTTTTCTTTCCCCACTCCCAATCATTGATAGATCTTCTCCAAGCATTGGATGTGGCCAATCGGCTAGATGTGATTCCTCAGATTTGGAAATATAGTAAAGAATGTGGTCATACTTTGCACAGTGACTTGAAGGAAGAGTTTCTGATTCTCATGGCAAGGGATAAGAACCCACCAGAGCTTCAGGAGGAGTTTGCTGACTGTGCTTCTGACATCAAATATGCTTATGAAAGCAAAGATGGCAGACAGACTACTCCAGATTGGCCAACAATCCCTCTCAACTGTATAGCTATCCTCTTTTTAAGGGCTGGTAGAACCCAGGAAGCATGGAAAATGTTGGGGCTTTTCAGGAAGCATAATAAGATCCCTAGAAATGAGTTGCTGAATGAGTTAATGGACATTGAAAAAGTGTCCAACTGCCCTGCCCAGACCATTGAACTAGTAAAACTGGCTAGTGCTTTCAGCTTACCTATTTGTGAGAGCCTTTCCCAAAGAGTAATGACTGACTTTGCCATCAACCAGGAACAAAAGGAAGCCCCAGAAAATCTAGCTGCATTGACCAGTGACAGTGATAGTGACAGCAGCAGTGACAGTGACAGTGACATCAATGAAGGCAAATGAAAGTGGGATATTCAGTATTAATGATCACGTCACCTTAGCTGCTGGAATCACTTGAAAACAGATACTAATGCTTAACCATGTTTCAAAGAAATGAGGATACAGATTTGGTGAATTTCGGTACTGTGAAACAGTGGATAGATGCTGCCTTATTAATTATAATTTGCTACTAGCCAAAACACCTATTGACTGTAGCATTTGAGGCTTACCATGTAAGCTGCAGCTCTGTGGTCAGGATAAGCTCTGTATACCTGAAGTACTGGTAGGCTGACCTCACAGTACTCTCTCCCTGCTGCTGGACTAAAGCTTTTGTTGGTCTGATGTGTTGCTAAGATGCTGATCCTTTCTTCTTAAGAGACAGTGTCTAATTATATCACAAGCACTGTTGGTTCAGTAGTATCCCTATTTCCAGGATATTTATATGTGAAGAATTACTCATCTTATAATTGATTAAACAGGATAATGGCAGTTGAGACTGCACAAGTGATTAATGTAGATACATGTCTGTGCATTTCTATTATTTTAATATTGGCTTTGACATGGTCTTCCAACTAGAACATCAAAGAGTGTTTTATTGCTTCCCCTATTTTGTCTATGTGCTGGCAACTTCAGTGATCAGAATGAGGGCTATTGAGGACAAAACCATATGGAACGTCTGGACATCATTGTGTATTACTGGTATCAAGTTGTCAACCTCTACTTCTAGTATTTCTCGTGTCACTGTGACTTTTAAGTGGTACTTAAAGAAAGAACTTTGGATATCTGCAGGATTTCACCATTATAAAGGCTTCTACTACACACTATTCTACACGTACTTGGCTCCCAGATTTACTGAGGCACCTGAACAGTTTCATCTTTACCCTGCATGAGTTGACATTTATTAAATACTGTAGTTAACTGACAAAAAAAATAGAGAGGTAGATGTATGGAATAGAATTGAGAACCAAGAGATGAATCCAGACAGTTATCTTTTTTTGATCTTTGATAACTCTATCAAAAACTTAAATTGGGGGAAAGACTCCCTATTTAACAAATGGTGCTGATTGAATTGGCTGATGACTTGTAGAAGACTGAAACTGGACCCACACCTATCACCTCTTTCAAAAATTGATTCTCACTAGATAAAAGACTTAAACCAAAACATGAAACCATAAAGACTCTTGGAAAGAGTGCAGGGGAAACACTTGAAGAAATTGGCCTGGGAGAAAACTTCATGATGAGGAACCCCAGGGCAATTGAAGCAATACCAGAAATACACTACTGGGATCTGATCAAACTAAAATGCTTCTGCACTGCCAAGAACACAGTAAATAAAGCAAGTAGACTGCCCTCAGAATGGGAGAGGATATTTGCAGGTTACGTTTCCCACAAAGATCTGATAACCAGAATCCATAGAGAACTCAAACTTATTAATAAGAAAAGAACAAGTGATCCCATTTCAGTATGGGCAAAATACCTGAACAGAAGCTTCTCCAAAGAAGACAGGCACATGGTCTACAGAAATATGAAATATTGCTCATCATCTTTAATCATCAGAGAAATGCAAATCAAAACCACCTTGAGATACCATCTAACTCCCACATAACGAAATCCCAAAACTACAGACGTTGGCATGGATTTGGAGAAAAGGGAACACTTCTCCACTGCTGGTGGGAATGCAAACTAATATGTTCCTCTTTAAAGAAGTTTGGAGAACACTCAGGGATCTAGAAATTGACCTGCCATTGGATCCTGTAATTGCTCTACTAGGAGTATATCCAAAAGACCAAAAATCACTTTGCAAAAATGATATTTTCACCAGATTATTCATTGCAGCTCAGTTTGTAATATCCAAGGCATGGTAGAAGCCCAAGTGGCCATCAACACATGAATGGATTAATTAATTTTTTTGTATGTGTATACACGGAATACTATGCAGCCTTAAAAAAGATGAAACCTTTGCCTCTTTTATGTTTACATGGAGTAAACTGAAACATATTCTTTCTAGTAAATTGTCTCAATAATGGAGGAAAAAGTATCCAGTGTAATCAGTACTTCTATGAAGCCAACTTATATTTACTCACACTTTCTTATGAAAGATAGAACACAACTATACCCAAGGATGAAGGAGAGAAATGGAGTGGGCAGGGAGGAGATGCGGAAGGTTTGATAATGGGGGGGGGGGGGAGGCAGGACCACATCTATTGAGCATATTGCAAGGGTTCAAGTCAAATCTGTTAAATGTAGAACATAAATGTCTTAAGACAATAATCAAGTAAAGGAGGCAAAAGTATGTTGGTTGGTTTGATGTAATCACGTCAGATTGTATAAAAAATCAATTCATTGTACCCCACATATGCATAAATGTATTCATAATCTATGTGTATATGACATCATAAAAAAAAGAATGGAAGAAAAAGTATCCAATGTACTCTGTACTTTTATGAAACCAATTTATAATTACTCACTCTTTATTATAAAAGATAGATCACAACTGCAGCCCAAGATGAAGGGGATTAATGAAGGGGGAGGGGAGAGGAAGGCCGAGTTTTGATAGAGGGAGGGTAAACGGTGGAACCACACCTACAGAACAGATTGCAAGGGTAGAACTCAAATATATCAATAGAACATAATTGCCTTAACACAATAATTTAGAAAATGAGGTGAAAGCTATGTTGATTAGTTTGATGTAAGCACTTCAAATTGTATAAAATATCAATACATTGTACCCCACAAATGCATAAATGTATTCATTATCTATGTGCATATGACTTAATAAAAGAAAAAAAAAGATCCTAGTAAACAAAATACAACAAAACATCAAAAAAAATTATGCACCATGATCAAGTTGGTTTTATTCCCAGGTTACAAGGTTGGTTCAACATTCATAAATCTATAAATATAAAACAGCACATAAACAAAATAAAAAACAAAGACCATATGATTCTATTGATAGATGCAGAAAAAGCACTTCATAATATCCAGCATCCTTTCATGACTAGAACACTTCAGAACACTGTCTTAAAGGGGACACTTCTTAAACTAATAGAGGGCATCTACAACAAGCCCACAGCCAATATCATATTGAATGGAGTAAATTGAAAACATTTCCACTCATATCTTGAACTAGACAAGGATGCTCCTTGGCACCACTGCTATGCAACATAGAAATAGAAGTGAAGCCATTGCAATCAGGCAAGAGAACAGGTTCAAGGATTTTCAAAAGAGGTCAGAGAGGGTAACTCTCACTCTTCACTGATGACATAATCTTATATCTATAAAACCCCAGGGACCCAAGTACAAAGATCTTCAAAGCGACCAAGGAGTATAGCAGTATCTCAGGATACAAAATCGATATTTACAAATTAGTAGCTTTCATATATGCCACAAAAAGTCAAACTGAAAGCATAGTCAAGGACTCTATCCCATCTACAGTAGTGCCATGGAAGATGAAATACCTGGGAATTGATCTAACAAAGGAAGTGAAACATCTCTATGACAAGAACTATGAAACCCTGAGAAAAATAGCAAAAGATGCTGAAAAATGGTAAAATATATCATCCTTATGGCTAGGAAGAATCAACATTGTTAAAATGTCTGTACTACCTAAAGCAATATACAATTTTAATGCAATCCCTATTAAAGCTCCACTGTCATACTTTAAAGATCATG
>CAUYRH010174252.1:0-19884 GCA_963574655.1 Perodicticus potto
TGACTGGCAACCAATAGAAGACTGAAACTGGACCCTCACATTTCACCATTAACAAAAATTGATTCTCACTGGATAAAAGATTTAAACTTAAGACATAAAATGATAAAAAATACTAGAAGAGGCGTGGCGCCTGTGGCTCAATGGGCTAAGGCACCAGCCACGTACACCTGAGCTGGCGGGTTCGAATCCAGCCTGGGCCCGCCAAACAACAATGACGGCTGCAACCAAAAAAATGGCCGGGCGTTGTGGCGGGCGCCTGTAGTCCCAGCTACTTGGGAGGCTGAGGCAGGAGACTCACTTGAGCCCAGGAATTGGAGGTTACTGTGAGCTGTGGTGCCACAGCACTCTATCCAGAGTGACAGCTTGAGGCTCTGTCTCAAAAAAAAAAAAAAAAAAATACTAGAAGAGCGTGCAGGGAAAACACTTGAAGAAATTGGCCTGGGTGAATATTTTATGAGGAGGACCCCCAGGGCAATTGAAGCAACACCAAAAATACATTATTGGGATCTGATCAAACTAAAAAGCTTTTGCACAGCCAAGAGCACAATAAGTAAAGCAAACAGACAACCCTTCAGAATGGGAGAAGATTTTTGCAGGTTATGCTTCTGACAAAGGTCTGACAAATAGAATCTACAGAGAACTCAAAGTAATCAATAAGAAAAGAATAAATAACCCCATTTCTATGTGGGCAAGAGACCTGAACAGAAACTTCTCTGATGAAGACAGGTGCATGGCCTACAAACACATGAAAAAATGCTCATCATTCTTAATCATCAGAGAAATGCAAATCAAAACCACTTTGAGATTCATCTAACTCCAGTAAGATTAGCCCACATCACAAAATCCCAAAACTACAGATGTTGGCGGGGATGCAGAGAGAAGGGAATGCTTCTACACTGCTGGTGGGAATGCAAGCTTATACGATCTTTTTGGAAAGTAGTTTGGAGAACGCTCAAAGAACTAAAAGTAGACCTACCATTCGATCCTGCAATTCCTCTACTGGGTATATACCCAAATGATCAAAAATTATTGTACAACAAAGACATTTGCACCAGAATGTTTATTGCAGCCCAATTCATAATAGTCAAGATATAGAAACAGGCCAAGTGCTCATTGACCCAGGATGGATTAACAAATTGTGGTATATGTACACCATGGAATATTATGCAGCCATAGAAAAAGATGGGAGCCTTCACGTCTTTTATGTTTCCCTGGATGGAGCTAGAACATATTCTTCTTAGTAAAGCATCTCAAGAATGGAAAAAAATGTATCCAATGTACTCAATAGTACTATGAAATCAATATAGAACCACCTATACACTCATAAGAAGGGCAAAACATAACTATAGTCCAGAAAGTAGAAGAGAAGAGAGAGGGGAAGGGAGGGGAGATGTTGGAGGAGGAAGGGTATTTGGGGGGACCTCACCTAATGTGCATGATGCAATAGTACATTTCAAAACTATTAAGAAATGAATATAATTGTGTTGTGTTATTTATTCAATGTACACATTTCACATTGTATATCGAAGCAGGATCCTGAACCCCATAAATGCGTCAATCATACAAAGTTATGATTTAGGGTGGCGCGTGTGGCTCAACAGAGTAGGGCACCAGCCCCATATGCTGGAGGTGGTGGGTTCAAACCCAGCCCCTGCCAGAAACTGCAAAAAAAAAAAAAAGTTATCATTTAATAAAACATAATTTTAAAAAATTTAAAAAATTTAAAAAAATTATATATAGAATGAGTTGCTTTACTTTTTCCCCACCTTGGCCCTCTAGTTAGCATAAATACCCAGAAAAACTAGTATTCTACTTTAATTATAAATACCTATGAAATAATGGTATTTTTCCTTTTAAAAAATTATAGGAAAGATGCAACTTAGAATAAACTATACCCAGAATTATGAGAAATACTTTTTTTTCATTTATCAACATAATGGCTATAACAAAGTAGAAATGTTCTACACACATACAAACATGTGCTTTCTACCGACCTTTCTCAACTTTCTGTAATTGGAGTCACTTTCTCTGCTGGGTTCTTGATCTCAAAGATTCACAGTATGATTCTTGGACCACCACAAGTAAGCAAAAGGACATATTTTATTGATAGACAAGGGGAGAAGAAAGACAAAGCCTCCACCGCAGTGGATGGGGTATCCCAAGTGAGTAACCCATTTGGGCTTTCTAAAGAATCTATACAGCTTTTCCTATACTGTGAGAAAGGGGGTTTGGGAAGATGGAATATATGTTTAAAATATGTCACAGCTGTTTGGTGCCAGGGGCCTGCAGGCAGAAGTTAATTTCAAAACTGCCCTTGAATAGGAATGCAGTCTTGTTTAGAGTGTGTTCTCTGCTCTAGGAATGGCAATAGGTGGGATACTGATCAGACTGATCCTTTCATTTAGAGTCTTGATAAACCTCACTGTTGAGATTTCTTAGGCTTGGAATATGGGATCCATGTCCAACCCTGAGCAGGCAAACCTGCATCACTTCTATTTTTCACTCAGCAAAGCCATAATTTTCTTTTTAAGATATAAGCAAGAAGTTAAGTACTGAATCCTCAGATATCACCCACCCTCTCTTCTGTGTGCCAACATTGAAAACCTAAGACTTCACTGAATTTATAAAATGGTAGAAGTATAATTAGATATTTATTTTTCTGCCTGTTTTATCAAACCCCCAGACAACCTGGGGGTCAAATTGTGTGTATCAGTACTAGTGGCAGTGTTAGTGCTCATGTTGGGTAGTCATTAGGAACAGCTCTCTTAGGAAGGAGGACAAGGTAGGGCCTCCAGGCCTCCATCTTGGTGCTACCCAACTTAATTTTATCCCAAGTGTTTGCTCACACCTGGGGAGGAAGGAACACCCTAACAGTCTACCAATCAGAACTTAGCGTGGGCTCGGCACCTGTGGCTCAGTGGGCTAAGGTGCCAGCCACGTACACCTGAGCTGGCAGGTTCGAATCCAGCCCGGCCCGCCAAACAACAATGACGGCTGCAACCAAAAAATGGCCGGGCGTTGCGGCGGGTGCCTGTAGTCCCAGCTACTTGGGAGGCTGAGGCAGGAGACTCGCTTGAGCCCAGGAATTGGAGGTTGCTGTGAGTTGTGATGCCATGGCACTCTATCCAGGATGACAGCTTGAGGCTCTGTCTCAAAAAAAAAAAAAAAAAAGAACTTAGCGTGGTAACTGAAAAAGGATGTAGAAGACTTAGAAAACTCTCTATCCTAGCAAAAGGTGTAATAGAATCTTGATGGTGATCTGGAATAGCCTTACTAAGGCTAATTACGTGAGTACATCATTATTTTATCCACACCTGCAGTGGACTCTCAGAAAGGCTCATGGGAGGTCTGTATTCACAGTAAGACTTGGCAGTTCCAAGGTGACCTCTGAACCATGAGATAGACCTGATTCAGATGTTGCAAAAGAGAATCTCTGGCCATAACCCAGACTTCTTTGCTTTCTGACTTCTTTGCCAACTTGCCGTGCCAGTGGAGGCCTATTCGCTGTGTATGGCAAACGTATCTTGATTGTAAACTTCCTGACTCTATAAACCTATCTTTCTCTTCCTCAATAAACTTTGTTTCATGCTTGCCTTTCTTTGGGGGGGTCTAGTAATATTTTGACCAAGAGAATTCCAAGAACTAAGGATCCAAGGAGCTGCCTGGAGCCTAGACATTTTAGGAACCTGGCAGCCACCTGGAAACCTGACATTCATGTAAGTACTTAGAGGCACAGCACCTGGAATGTGGAATGCACTCAGTAAATGTGTGTTAAATAAATGAGCAAAAGTGTCAATAGAACTTCCATGCTAATGCTGTTTTTGTCATTATTTAAATTGAGGAAAGAATCAGGCCTATAGACAATGTTTAAATTGATTTTTGTCAGAGAAACATTTCAATTTTTCGTTAAATTTTAAGACATTTAGTTGAAGCATGCCCTCCTCTTTCCACATTCCCGACATCACCCTATTTTTTCATATTTGGCAGCTTCGCACACTACTGTTACCCAGACCCCCATAAGAATCGATTGCTATTTCCAATCTAGATATTACATGAAAAATAATATTTATTATGTTTACAGGTATAAAATAAGTTGTAGATACAGAGTGGAATAAAATTCTTATTCTGTATATGTTTGAAACTAAATCTCACTCTGTTGCCCCAGGCTAGAGTGCCATGGCGTCATAGCTCACAGCAATCTCAAACTCCTGGGTTCAGGCGATTCTCCTGCCTCAGCTTCCCAAGTAGCTGGGACTATAGGCACCTGCCACAATTCCCAGCTAATTTTTCTATTTTTTTTAGAAACTGGGTCTCACTCTTGCTCAGGCTGGTCTCGAGCTCCTGAGCTGAAGCAATACACCCACCTTGGCATCTCAGAGTGCTAGGATTACAGGCAAGAGCCACCATGCCCAGACTGAATAAGATATATTTTAATGTAAATAAAATAAGACCCATACACTGAAGTAGAGAAAGAAGTGAGAAAATATTCAAGGAATAATATAGCATGGTCAATTTTTAAAACAAGCTCTAGAATATGTTAGACTTATGGGAGCCATTAGAGTTTATGCTTATCTCACATCCTTTGCGCCATCTAGGCAACATTCAGAGACTGACATAGAAAATAGGGAGGGTTTCCCAAGAGGGCCACTAAGATGATTACAGGTTAAAAGAGAAAGCCTGATCATGGAGAGTCTCTCCAGGAAAGACTAGACATGTGGCTGTGTCTAAAGATGGAATAGGATGAGCAGATGTAATATCTTCATTCATTTTAGACAATCAGCTGGAGCTCTAGACACAGGAGGGGAGTTAAATTTTTAAAAGAAAAAAACCTACAAATGTTTAAAAGAAGAGCTGTTAATAGACAATTCCTTTAAGGAAAGAACAAAGAACAAACACCACATGTACTCACTAAGAATTAGGAACTAAATAACGAACACATACAGGCACAAAGAAATGTAAATGATTCTAGTATATACCCGTTCCCCAAGGACATGTCATCCCTAATTGAGAATCACGGGATTAGGGGGGCTTGGAAACTTTTTGACAATGCAAATCAAAAAGAAGGGATAGGGTGTTGAAGGATAAAAATTATAGAATACAATAAACATGATCATGGTGACAGACACTAAAAGCCCTGACGTAGTATACAAGATATACATGTAACAAAAACACTGGTACTCTTTTAATATTTTGAAAGAAATAATTAAGAAAGACTAACAAAGAGGCAAGTTTTAGGCAGTGTACTGAAGGCTCTCCTCTTTTCCAGTTAAACAAGCAACAAGATGCTTTTTTACTTTTTTTATTTTTTTGAGACAGAGTCTCACTGTCACCCTTGTTAAAACGCCATGGCATCAGGGTGACTACAGGTGCCCGCCACAACACCCAGCTATTTTTTTTTTTTTTTTTAGAGATGGGGTCTCGCTCTGCTTAGACTGGTCTCAAACTTCTGAGCTCAAACAATCCACCCACCTTAGCCTCCCAGAGTGCTAGGGGCATGAGCCACCAGCGCCCAGCCCTAGCAATCAGATCCTATTAGCAAATATAACCACTGCAAAGAGGAGAGTTCCAACAGCCATCAGTCCAATTCAGAGCTCAAGTTCAATTAAGTAAACTGTGTAGACACATCATATTTGAGTTTGTTTCCCCAGCACAATAAACAACCAAGGAACAACAAGTAAATATTTAACTAAATATTTCCTCTGTTCTAGGTACCACAATTAGTGCTGAGGGCAAAGAATTATAAAGGACAAGCTAGAGTCTCTTACACACGTAAGTCATGCGATCCTATGGAGCGGTTGCAGCTTTTTCTTTCTTACAGCATATAAATTCATAGAAAACAACCATTTCATAGGTAATGTTTACAGTCAGTGTTTTTGAGAGTCTTCCCTTTCTCTCCTAGGTAACATATTAGAATCTTTGAGAAGTCATGGAATTTGAGGTATTTCATAAAGTCTACACTTTGAGATTCTAATATATACCCGTTCCCCAAGGATATGTCATCCCCAATTGAGAATCACGGAATTAGGGGGGCTTGGAAACTAGAGATCAAAGTAGAAAATGACATAGCAACTTGTATACCAGATTTAATCCCACAGTCATAACATAAGACAAATGTTATGTAGAAAATAGTCATCCATAAAAAGTCCTTACATTCACTGCAAAATACAGTATGAATGGTCTCATATGTACAACTTTCTTATGTCACAGGTGTAGGTAAACATGCTATGTATTCAATAATATAAAGCATCTATTTCCTTGAGAGATCATATTCAGAAATTATAGCACATTTTAACAACTTCAAAATGCTATAACAAATTTATGAAAATATCAACTTATTGGCTCTTCTTATTTTTCATAATCATTTTCATCTTACGGAGAAATTTTTATCTGTTTCTATAACTCTTCTAATCAATATTTTTAATTGTTCTCAGTACAATATTTATTCCTAGACTTTCAGACGCTATCATAATCCACCTGTCTAGCAGCATAAATACTGTATCTCTCTTCTTTGCCAACAACAGATAAAAAGAAAATCCTCAATGTAATTCACGATGCTTTTTCTCTAGGTATTTATAGACAATTTTGGACTTGAGTGCATCTACAGCCTGAACACTTTTGACCCACCTAAATTATGCTTCTCATTAACAAACAGATACAATTGAATTTGTGCAAGTTAAATGTCCACCTGATGCTGTTCCACTGCAATTGTTAGATGTATTAATGGTGTCTACAGCAGAAGTGTGTAGCATGATCTACCAACGCACAGAGGACAAAACCACTAGATTTTTCATGGAGAAAGGGAGCAAAGCATTGTCAAGGAGATAACATTTGGAATACTGAAGGAACTAACAGTTAAAGACAGCCGTGGGGGTCAGTCAGGCATTCTGGCAAAAATATAAATGAACAAAGGGAGTATAAAAGAATATACTATGCTGGGAAATGATGGCAAGTCGGAATCACTGAAGAAAAGCACAGGTCAGACAATTAAGTTGGAGAACTCATGCTAGAAGGGCGGCTGCATCCCTCATTGCTGAACATCACTAGGGTCACCTTTGAAGTACCCCCTTGGGAAGCTGTGCACCAATGGTCCACCCTTCGAGGAAATTTTGAAACTTTTTCTGGAATGGCCATTAGAGCGGTCATTGTATTACCCTTGATGTCTTCTATTTGTCATGTGATGCTGTACCAAGTTGGGAAGTAAGTTCCTTTATACTAGGCTGAGAAAGACCTATTTGGTGAGATTTTATCACTTGTAAGCATGACTTACCAGGTCTCTAAGAAAGGAATTTGGGGAAGAGAAAAAAAAATCAGAGTTCAGTCCTCAAAAGATTTAGAAAACATGAAAGAGATAAAGTCTCCATCTTTCTTTAAGGCTGCATAATATTCCATGGTATTACTCTTTTAGTTAAGAACATCTGAGTTAGTGCAATAACTCCTCCCAACTACTCTTCTTTTCTCTAGGCTGACCTCACTGCAATCTACTGCTATATAAAGCCATTCGTACCTCATCCCTATTTTAGAAACTTAAATCCTCTCTTGGCTTTCAGAATAATGTTCAATGCTTTACCTAGCTAGGATGATCTAACACTTGCTCACCTTTGTCCCCATCTCTTCTCACTCTCCAACTGGGATTCTTTGATCTAGCTATTTTGAGCTAATTCATGTTCCCTCAGCAGGCAGGGCCCTGCCCACTCCTTCTCCCAGCCCACTGCTACTCACCTTGAATCAGCTCCAGCACCACTGCCCTGGGAGAGCTTCCTGGGTCACCTGGTCATTGTTCACCATGCACTCCCCTCAAAATGCTTGGCATAAAGGGTTCTTTGGTCCCATAAATCTGAGACTTTCCCTCTTTCTGGAATGTATAATACATATTGAAATACTAAAGTTCTCAAAAATATTGCCACAGAAAGACCTATTTATCTTCAATCTAATGTTTCCCAAACTTTCTTAAGCATTTAACTTTTTTTTTCTAGAACCCCATTATCATCCTTCTTTGGAAAATGTTGCCCTAGTACAAGGTAGGGAAGGCTTCCTTTGCTCTTTCAATGCTCCAGGTGTGGCCCTATCATGGAGTCATTCTCTAATAGGTAATCCATGCAATAGGCTGACTGCAAACCCTTGGTGATGAAATAATCACTGTGTTTTCATCACTGTTCTATGTCCAGCAGTTAGATCACATTTTAAATACGTGTTATATATTTTACAAACGAATACATCATTAGCCAAGAAGAACCATCTAATTTATTGCTACTGGTAATTCCCATGTAATATTTAAAGAGTATATGCCACAAAATAGGTTTGCCAAAATATGTTAATGTCTAAGACAATACAATTTATAATATTGTCATGCTTTCTGAGAGTGCTGTGTTTAAGTGAATTTCTTAATGTCTTTATCTTGAAGATGAGGGTTTGTGGTCTGGCTTTGGTATAAAAATGTATTCATTGTTTTGGGAGCTAGTTCTGGATTTTTGCCATTGATTTGTGTTTTGCTTTGGAAAAGACCCATACTAAAGAATACATCAATTCTAAGTTATTTGAGAGTCACTCTATGCCCCAACGGTGGCTACTTGAAACCAGTACAAGCTGTCAGAGCAGTCTCTGTATGGGTCTTAGGAAGCGCTTAGTTTTTAAATATTAAGCTTAAATCCAAAATGACCTACAGAGACATTCACATGGAAGTTATAAAATCTACATTCCAGTTCAAATCCTTTGTAGTGTGATTTTGAGATGATCATTGACTCTCACTGAGCCCTGTTTCCTGCCTTGCTAACTATGGGGCTGATAGACTGACCCTTTGCCTTTGGTCTTGAGATTAGGTGCTCCTGGGCCCTCAGATGAGAGCACAGAGAGAAACAGAGCCCCAGTGCTCATGAGAGTTTATGCAAGGGTCGATTCCACCAAAGGGATGAAAAAGGTATTCAAGGGCTTTGAATAAGTTCTGTCCGCATGGACCTTGCCACGGAATTGGGCACACATGCTACCATAATCTGATGATGGTGCTCTGTTCGTCCTGCAGATCTTCTGAGGGGGTCCCGGATCTGGGGTGGCCATGATGCTGGGCAGAGAGCCAAGTTGTTCCACATGAGGTGGAACAGAGAAGGCAGGCTTCCCTAACTAAAATAATGTAGGATGGATGTAAGAAGAACCCTAGCCACAATCTCTCAATGATTCTTGTATGGTGAATGAATGTACTCTGCCAAGGTATGTGCCAAATAATGCAAACAGTGGTTTTGGTCTCTCAGTCTCCCAAAGGAACCAGTTCCTCCTGTCCAGAGCCCAGGCCCTTTGCTTGGTCTGCTCACATTCCCCAGATGTCTTCTTAAGTCCTATTCTGTGGGAAGAATAATACCTCCCTAGGGCTTTTGTGAGAAATAAACTAATAGGTATGTTAGGACAGTCCTGGTGCATTCAGCACTCAGCATTATTAGCTGTTATTATTTTATTTTATTTTATTTTTTGCTGTTATTATTTTAAATGTGAATCCTTGGTCAGATATTATCCCATTGCTTCCCCAAATTAGAGTTCTTTGACCTCTCTATTCTGGATGGATCAAATTCCAACTTATCTCCCCCCCAACCACCGCTGTGATTTTGCCTTATTTTGTGATATGATCTTTCCAAACTGTCTAGTTCTCTCCAACCAGATATGCTGGGATCAGGAGCACAGGGGGGTGTATTGTTAGGACCTAGCACAGTGCCCCGCACACAGTAGGTGCTCACTTGGCATTCAGCGAAGGAGTTTGTTGATTTTCAAAGCCTCTTTTTTCCTGTAAGAAGCGAGAATTTTCTTTTTCTATTGTGGTCTATCTTCTATCTTCTATATTTTCTATCTTATTGTGTAATAAGCTTTAAAAAAGCAAAGGTAGATTTTTATGTAGCTCCGTGATCTGTGAAACCACACAGCCACAGTTTTCTTAACTACTTCATTTATTTTATATCCCAAGAAAAATGACCAGAACATTGCATTAAACAGCTCCATAATACAGTCTCAAGAACACCTTTGAACAGTCTTCAAAGTTATCAATGGTATTGCGGTGAAACTGTCGCCCAGATGAAGAGCTCTTATCCAGTGAATCTTTTCAGTAATAGACAATTTTCCTTGCTAATACTTTTGTGGTTAAAGAAGAACCTGTTATCCGAAGCAGCGGTAAAAACTTTTCTCAGTAGGGGAGAATGTTCTAAACTTGTTTCCTAGCAACAAGTTCCTCAAAGGACCTGAAGGGTATGCAATTTCAGAAGAATTTTCAGTACACTCTTTTGTTTGAAGGGATGAGAGGTGAGGGGATATAAGACAGGCTATGCTCAGAGCTATGTTCCTAACTTCCCCCTGGTAGAGAGACATATGTGAAATCTTTTGAATCACACCAGAGGATCAATCTAAGAAATTCAGTCCAATAAAAATATATGAAACACCTACGTCTGCAAAGAGAATTTTTCCTTATTCTTTTTTTTTTTTTTTTTTTTTTTGGTCACCCCAGGCAAGAGTGTCATAACTCCTGAGCTCAAGCTATCCTCTTGCCTCAGCCTCCCGAGGGCTGGGACTACAGGCACCCATCACAATGCCTGACTAATTTTTTCTATTTTTAGTAGAGACAGGGTCTCGCTCTTGCTCAGGCTGATCTCAAACTTCACAGCTCAAGGAATCCTCCCACCCTGGCCTCCCAGAGTGCTAGGATTACAGGCGTGAGCCACCATGCCTGGCCTGTCCCAATTCTATATGGGCTTGGCAACTTAATAATTTAACAGTCTTCCGATCTATGAACCTTACTCCCAGCCACCTTCATGCATAGTAGATGAGGAATTCTGTGGCCTGCTAAAATAATTAAGGATTTCTCAGTGTGGGTGGAGATTGAATTATATTCAGCAGTTGGAAAAATGAGGATTGGAGAAAGGCAATTCAGGAGAGACATTTGGGAAAATGATACAGCTTTGATTGCCAAGAATGGAAATATCTTACCTGTGCAAGACCCTCCCCATAGCTACCTTCCTAGCTCCCTTTTGTGGATTTATCATTATGTTCTTAAGTCAGTTTTCCAACTTTGCCTTCTGATAATAATAACAATTACAATAGTAAAAGCAACAAGTAGTATTTTGGGGGGACCACTTCATGCCATTATTTTACATATACTATCTTATTTAACCCTTACAACAATCCTTTGAAATAGCCAATATTATTGTTTTCTATCAATCTCAGAGCATTGAACCAACTTATACAAGCACACTCTTATTTAAAAAATGGCAGAGCATGGAAAAATATTGCTCACTGAAGCCACTCACCTGACTTGTACAGATCAATGTGGGTGGCCAGCAAGGTCCTTCTGTGGGTCTGAGGACACTGCAACCTGCATACTCACTTCTAGAGATGACCTGGAACCATGTGAATCTCAGGATGCAAATAGTTTATATGGATCGTGGGGACTTCTCTGCCATCCCCTGCTAAACCTGCTACCCTGAAAAGTACCCCTTTGGACAATAGATCCAATAAAATACGGCTTTGGAAGCAAGCTAAATTGTCTGGTGGCCTGCCATACTGAAAAGTTTGTCTGCACCATTGGCAAATTCTTTCCAAGCACAGGCAGAGTGTATTTGTTCCTCTCCTTTCACTGTTCTTGAATAAAGAGAACACTGGCATTGGTTCCAATGCCCCTCCTCGCATACCCCAGAAAAGCTTTTTATTTCTTGGAAAAGAAAACTCTTCATTTATCTTAATAAGCATGAATGGAGCAAAATCACAATTTTTAGGAGGAGTTTCATTTAATGGAACAATGCGTCAGAATGGAGCCTTCAAGAATAAGGTATAACCAAAGCAAGAGAATGATGTGTGTCTAAGCTATTGAACTAGGCAACCAGACTATGATATTTCCTCTCTCTAAGATTAGACTCCAGAGACAAAGTGAGCATCAGATAGACTTGAAATTCTAGAATATTCAGGGGCAGGGAGCTGAGTGTTCAGTGAGATAGGGCAGTTAACTTAAATGTTCTCCTTGTGGGCTACAGTCCCCTATATCCCCCAGAAAAGTCTCCCAATAAGTATATTTTTCTCTTTAGGCATCTCTTTTTTTTTTTTTTTTGCTGTATCTTCAAAAGCAATTCAGTGCCTTTTCTCATTTTGAATTGATCACTGTACAATTTTTTTTACATACTTTTTTTCTTTGTTTCAGAGGCTGCTCTTTAAAGACAGGCACTTCACTTGCAGCAAAATGTAAGTATATTTCCTCCTTGAAGTGGTATCTACTTGTCAGCTGTAATTCCTACAACCCCCTAATCTTTAAGGCTCCCATCTCACATTGCTGTGTTTTTAAAGTCTGGCTCAACAAAGGCTGCCACAGTGTGGATCTAACATTTCACACTATTGATTTGTATGACATCACCGAGCCTTTTAGAAATCATTCTGGAAGCAGATTGAAACTGATTATGGCTATGACAATGTTGCATCTAAAAAGCTAGACCAAAGTGAGAATTGAAAAATGTAGGCAATAAAGTGAGGATTGAAAAATGTAGGCAATATTCTTTTAAACATTCTGATCATGTGATATCAAACATTTGAATATTCGGGTTCTCTCAAATGGCTAAGTTACTACTCTTCATTCCTCACCATCTAGTTACAGGCCACTTCTTATTTAACTGAGGGGTAGTTACCTTAATAATTCCTTCCCGTGTGTACTGTGGGACTGCCACACAGTAAATCAGTGTTCTTTCTAGAATTAATCTCCGGTGTATTATGTTTCTTTACTCTTGGTATTCACAGTATCCATACCCAAATTACAAACTCTTTCTATTTTGAAAGACCAAATGAAATTACAATAGGTTTGAACAGAGAGTTCTGTATATTTTGGAGTTTTGCTTTGGGAATTAGGATATGATTTTTTTTTCTTTTTCAATAAAATAATGATGAGACTAATTTTCATCTAAAAAAAATAAAATTCCATCTGTCTCTGGAATAATTTGATAATACCCCAAATGCCAAAAACAGGTGATAGATTTACATTCCATAGAAAATCCTACCTGTTCAAAAGTAACTCAAAACGTAGTAAGTTTTTTGTCCCACTAAATAAGAAATCCACAGCTACTAGGGAGATGGCCAAGCCAGGTGAAGCATGGAAAGTGCATCAACTCTCAGCTTTTGAATCACAGAATTTCCAGAGAGGACACCCCTAAGCAGTCACAGAAGCTTTTCATTATATCTTCTTACCATACTCCAGAAGTCTCACTTGAACTATACGTATCACAAAGCTTCTAATCAATTCTCTCTTGAATCATTTAGTCACCAAGAAAATTATGTGCTCAGATGAACTGCAGGAGAAACTTAGTTTTCACTGATTTCCCCCGGATATTTTTTGTTTGCTCTCTAGAATACATTGATCTCACTGCTGTAGACCAAATATTCAAACATCAGCACAAGAGATATTCACCCTCAAAATCATTCAGACTTAATGTCAAGGTATTATGCATCCACTGGAATATTTTAAAATGTTAATCTCTGTATAGTGTTGTTTGGGTCTTTATTGAGTTATCAAGACACCTGCATGTTATGAATATTTGAAGCAGCTCTCACCAATAAAGTCTTGTTAAATTTTATAAGCAGTCTTATAAAGCAGTCTATTCATATTCACACTATCATGAGTATATTGTTTGTGCAAATGTTAACTTGGACTGTATTCTTCCTTTTGAATATGGAATGCCGTTCAGGAGAAATTGCCTGTTCCTTTTCCCGCATGTTCCTATTTGGTAGCCCTTTATCATATCATTATTGCCTCTTGCCATTTACCACTATTTTAAATGGTTTAATGTTACATACTAAAAGATAGTTGGTGTATGTTCTTGATAAAAATGAGATGAGGGGAATTTAAGAAAGGATTAAAAATTATTCTATGTAAATAACACACATGTATATGTAACTCCCATATATAACTCCCTAGCATCTTTATCAGAATTTCAGTTGAAAGCACCTTTCCCTTCCAGATTAGGGGAAAAGAGGAAAGAAGCTGGATATGTTACCTTAGAGGGCTCCATTTGTGAGTGCTGTAATTTCACGTATTTTTCTCAAAGATATATCAAGTGCTTGGTGACCTATTTCATTAGTAGGTTTTCTAAAAAGTTAACTTGCAGTGGGATTTTTTACGTCATCCAGACAAAATGGAGCTGCCTGACACCCTAAGCCATCTCTGAGCAACTGGGGAAGGTTGCTCTGACCCATGGAGTCATGGAAACACATTAAAATAACCAGGCAATTGTGCTTTGGGCTCCTTTTGGCAGCCACCTGGGATCGGCCTCTCTGCAGTTGACATTGTGTTCTAATGATGACTGTATTATATTATTCAACCAGTACAAATGAAAAATGACCTAATCAGCTCTCCATTCAGACAAAACTTAGATCTATCAGGAACGGTAGGAGGCTTTCCAAGTCAAAGTGCTGGATTGGTGTACGGGACTCTTGCAATCCCGACCTCTCAGATGGAGGACAGCCTTGACTAAGTTAGGGAAACAGGGCTGAGCCAGAAGAGAGACTCAGGACTACAAATCAGAAGGCTACTGCCACATCCCAGAGTACTCTCTCTGAAGTGGTGTGGTTTTGAGAATGTTAGTTAACTCCTCAGTCTGGAAGTATCTTCATTGGTGAGTGGGGTGGGGAGGAAGACATTTTTCCCTACCTTCTTCACATGGTTGCTGTGATAGTCACATATGGTAACGTTTTGGAAAAAATTTACCATCTAAAAGTGTTTTATATCTTCAAATTCTTTTTTTTTTTTTAGACAGAGTCTCACTTTGTCACCCTCAATAGAGTGCCATGGCATCTTAGGTCACAGCAACCACAAACTCTTAGGTTCAAGTGATCCTCTTGCCTCAGCCTCCCAAGTAGCTGGGACTACAGGCACCTGCCACAACTATGGCTATTTTTGTTGTAGTTGTCATTGTTGTTGTTTAGCAGGCCTAGGTTGGGTTTGAACCTGCCAGCCCCCGTGTATGTGGCCGGTGCCCTAACCACTAAGCTATGGGCACTGAGCCAATCTTCAAATCCTTAATAGAGTACTAGATCCCTCCCTATTTTAGTGGAAGTCCCTGGGATTCTAGTGGCAATTTTTTACCATTAAAGTTAATACTACACAACAGAAGAAAATAGAACCATATTGGGCCAAAGCAGTGCCCCAATGGAAAGACTTGCACCCACATTTTTATGTTTCTTTTCAGCTACACATATTTTTTAGACCATTGCCTCTGGTGGAATAGAATTGTCTTCTGGGTGGTATGGGTGAGAAAGTTACCAAACAAACCTGAATTATCCAGAGGCCTGTAAAATGCACAATTGCTTTTTAAGAGGCATGGTGATATTGTGTGTTCCTTTCGATTTTTGGCAGTAACCATTTTCTGTAATTTGTGGTTTTGCAATTTCTCTTTATGCAGACAACACCCTGGCTCTCATTCAATGGCCCATCGGTGGGGGAAAGAGAGAGATTCCCTGGGGCTCTGACTGATCCAGAAAAAGAAGGAAATGTTAATGAAAGAAGTCAGAAAGAACACTAGAGACCAGTGGAAGCTGGTTGGTTAGAGGGCAAGAAACAGCTTTTTAAAATTGCACCATGGGGCTAAGATTTTATCTGGGCTTTTCTTGTCCTGGCCAAGATCTGTTTCTTTTTCTTTCTTTCTTTTTTTTTTTTAGGGCAAAGTGCATTTATTTTTATTTATTTTTATTTTTTTAGCTTTCACCTCATTGACTTAATCACAGTGTTAAGACATTTATGTTCAATACTTGATAGAGTTGACTTGTACCCTTGCATCATGCTCCATAGGTGTAGTCTCACCACTAACCCTCCCTCAAGGTCTGTTTCTTTAAATCCCTCTTGCCTCTCCACTGAGCTTCGTCTGAGTTACAAACATCAATCTCTTTTCTCCATTCTTCCTTGTATTCAACAAGCCCAGAGAAGCAGTCTCTCCCATGAGCTGCCCTGCCACTTCTGGTGGGATTTTCTTAGATATTCTGTCTCTGAATGTCCACTCACCAATTATATCCTCTTGGTTAGTGTGGATTAGCTCAAGATCCATGCACCAGAATATTTTCCCCTTATTCTAGTTTCCTTTTCTTCCCCTTCCCCATGGCTGAAATGCCCTTTGCAGGGGAGGTCTGTGGCCCACAGACAGTGAAGGGATGTAGCATTTATCTAGGGGAGAGTGATTTGTTCTGTTTCTATTCATCGCCTCTGGAAAGGCTTTGCAGACTTTTGTTTGCCTTTTTTATGGCTGCTAGGCACTGGGCTGAAGGATTTAAAGTTGCATCCAGGGTTAACCTTGTATTCCTTTTCTGTTTACTTCTTTATACCAAAACAGTCCCCTGTTCTCCACGGAGCGGATTCCCAGGCTTCTGCCCAGAGTTCATGGGCTTTCTTTGCACAAAGCCCACATATTTCTTCTCTTGTCACGACCTAAATGTCACTGCTTCTTTTGTTTCTAAGAGCAATATAAAGGTAATTGCTATTCATCTGTTAATTATAATCCCCCAATTCTGCATATTTGGGGGAAATATGATCTTACTCTGTGTGTGTGTGTTCTAAATGTTTAGGGAATTGTTTCTGTTATGAAATCATAAATCATGGGATTTTAATTTTGGAAGACACTTTCACTATGATGCAGTTCAACATCCCACCCCAAGCTGGCATCCTCTGACAACAGCCTCTCTAGAAACCCCTCCCCCATCTTACATGGGAGCCAAATCGGTTAATAATTAATCTTCATATTCCAACTTTCTTTTGCTAACCTGAGATAACCTCCTTATGACTTCAGGTCATGTTTGCTGGTTTGCCTTCTGGACCAACTCAGAAGTTGATTTCTTCTTCCATATGACAACCGTCCAAAGACTTTAGAATCTATCCCATATACTCTCTGAGTCCTCTTTGTCCAGGCTAAACATCCCCAGTTCCTTCAGCCATCCTTCAAATAGATTGCTTTAGTTATCTTTTTCCATTAATTCCAATCATATTTTTTTAGCGTTTCTCTTAAAATTTTATGGTCTGGGCTGAGCGTGGTAGCTCATACCTGTAACCCTAGCACTCAGGGAGGCCAAGGAGGGTGAATCCCTTGAGCTTAGGAGTTCAAGATCAGCCTGAGCAAGAGTGAGACCCCATCTTTACTAAAAATAGAAAAATTAGCCAGACATTGTGACACATAAGTAGTCCCAGCTACTCGGGAGGCCGAAGCAAGAGGATCATTTAATTAAATTAAATGTTACAGTCTAAACTAAAAAGAATACTGCTGATGTGGCCAAACATTGTAGAGGTCCAAGAAAGAAAAAGACCAAAAATTTCTCATCCTGGCCTTGTCAGTTCTATTACTAGACACTAAGATAACATCAAAAAATTTAACAGCTCTTAAGTCCCACAGTTAACCCCCTAAAATCTCTAGATACGTTTCTTAAAAGCTGCTGCTGAAGTGGATATTTCCAGTCCTATCTTTACACACTTGGTTTTAAAAACTACCTTTACACTTATCCCCATGTCACTGATCAATTTCAAAAAAAAAATTTGTGGAAACTATTAAGAGCTTTTTGAATTTGAATGATTATAAATCCTCTACCAGCCTGATCTGCCCCTTGACTTCACTCACAAGATTGATGAAAACAGTGGATATCTGGATTTTAAGCTCCTCAAAGGTGGAACCATGTTTTACGGATTTTTGTCTCTCCTGGAATGTCTGTGACATTCTCTTAAACAGACAGATGCTCAGTAAATGTTTTTATTACATCCATAAATAGAATTAAATACAGGTAGCTTTCCAATACCCCAACAGAGACTTGTCTTTAGATTGCTATCATTGCCCTTTAGAAACTAAGAAAAATACTAATTTCACAGCACACGGCTAATTCTTGGCAAGTTTATAGCATTATGGTGTTAACTAATAGTGTGATCTCAAGGGCCAGATTGCCTGGAATTTAACCTAATTAGACTGTGCTAGGCTACGTGCTCTGGAATAAGTTAAACTACCTCTCTAGATTTGTTCCTGAGATGTAAAATGGGATAGATTATATCTGCCTTATAAGGTTGTTGTGATAATCAATCCATGTAAAGCATATAGAAAAATGACTCATGAAATAAAATAATAGTTAACAATAATAATAGTTGTATTGTTGTTATTTTTATTGTTGTTCTACTGTTGTAAACAATAGATCTCCTGGTGTAACCACCCAATCCTAAGAGAAACGAGAGCTAATTTGGCATTAATTGTTCATAGTAAACCCATATTAACTCCAAACAATATTCTATTACCAACTGCTAGTATAACCTTGAATGTAACAGACTGTTTTGTGGCCATGTGAGTTCAGTGTCAATATGACCCTTCCATGATAAAAAGAAATTTGTGTGAATCTATATGCATCCTTATAAATTTTACTGATATAATGGATGTGTAGCACACAACTGACAAGTAATAATAACATATATACTACTCCTTATTGTCAATTCTGTACAGCAGCTGAGTCTCACAGAATACTTTCACTGGCTTTTGCTGGACTCATACTGTGGTCAATCTGTGACTATGAGTGATGAATGAATATTTTTTCCATCTAAATGTGGTCGATATTTTTCCTTATGTTAATGAGTAAGACAAAAGTGAAACAACAAAGATGTTTGTCACAAGTGTCACAGGTCTTTATCAACAATGTGAGTAACTATTTTTTTATTATTATTATTTTGAGACAGAGTCTCACCCTATGGCCCAGGCTAGAGTGTCATGACATCAGCCTAGCTCACAGCAACCTCAAACTCCTCCTGAGTTTAAGTGATCCTCCTGTCTCAGCCTCCTGAGTAGCTGGAACCATCAGCACCTCCCACAAAGGCTGGTTAATTTTTCTATTTTTAGTAGAGGTGAGGTCTTGGTTTGCTCAAGATGGTCTCAAACCCATGAGCTCAGGCAATCTGAAAATTGCTAAAAATCCAACAGCTACCCCTTGCTACCTGCCTTGGCATCCCAGAGTGCTAGAATTATAGGCGTGAGCCACTGCACCCAACCTTTGTTTAATCTGAATTATTAACATTCTCCCGATCACTTTTTTGAATCTACAAGACAGTAAGTCAAGTCCAGGTTTATTGTATTCACCACTTTCTGTGGCATAAATGCTCCCAATATGGCTATTTTCAAGCTATCGACATGATGTCACTAAATGTGGATTTAGGAAGATCTGTGGTAGCACATATTTATATAGTGTTTCCACCATACAGATAGAACACATGCAAATAGCCTAAAAAGACTAGATAATAACAAAATGCAGTAAAATAATTAGGAAGTAATGAGTTGTGAGTATGTATTTCCTTTGTTTTTAGTGCAAGTGAACTATAAGTTTGTATAACTTAGTTTTTAAGAATGGCTGTATTTATAATAGATTACAAATTTGCTGAAAATCCAACCCCCTGCAAACTGTTAGAAATGATAATTAGCACAACACTGATCCTTTCTATTATAGATAACACAGGGTTAAGAAGTGGGATGAAGATATCAGGGTATGACTGAGAATATGAACAAGCTGTCATTTTTTCTCAAGGTAATTTTTAAAAATCCTTTAGAGTTTTGCCAAAGATCAGAGGCAATTTCCTAAGTCTTCAGAAATTACTTTCTACCGCTCTTGCCGTGAAAATATTTTCATGTTTAGTTTTGATTATTTTTTATGCAAAGATTCCATCATGCTACCTTTTCTTTTTTTTTTTTTTTTTTTTTTTAATTATTTTTTATTGAGTCATAACTGTGTACAATGATTCAAGCTTGGGAGTACAGTGTGCGGGCTTCCCATACAATCGGAGATATTTTTATCCACCTGATTAATGTAACATTCATGATATTTTCTCATTTACTATGTGAAAACAATTTTGATCCGTATTTAGAAGATTTCTCCTGACCCTTCACA
>CAUYRH010174253.1:0-11110 GCA_963574655.1 Perodicticus potto
TGCCCTGGGTAGAGCGCCATGGCATCACAGCTCACAGCAACCTCCAATTCCTGGGCTCAAGCGAGTCTCTTGCCTCTGCCTCCCAAGTAGCTGGGACTACAGGCGCCCGCCACAATGCCCAGCCATTTTTTGGTTGCAGCCACCATTGTTGTTTGGCGGGCCGGGGCTGGATTTGAACCCACAAGCTCAGGTGTACGTGGCTGGTGCCTTAGCCGCTTGAGTCACAGGCACCAAGCCTTGTCTCAGTTTTTATACTTTTCGTAAAGACGGGATCTTGCTTTTGTTCCAGCTGGTCTCAAACTCGTGAGCTCAAGCAATCCACCTGCCTCAACCTCTCAGAGTCCTAGGATTACAGGCATGAGCCACCCACCTTGATGTTGTGAATTCATAACAACCACAGAGTTGTACACTGTGAAATGGTAACTTTTGTTCCATGAATCAAATCCCAATTTGAGATTAAAAAAAAGAAAAAGAGCAGTCTCTCTCGTCCTGTAACCCCAAGCACTTGCACACCCCAGGGTGAGAGTTCCTCGTGGCCCTGTAGAACCATCAAGGTAGCTCACCAAGGACACTGGGGCCCGGTACTTCATGCCAACCTGGAAACAGAAGGCCAAACAGAAGTGAGAGGAGGCCCTTCCTCAGAGAATTGGGTGTTCCCAGTTCTGGGGCTGGGGAAGTAGTGAGCCCAGACCCTCTCAAGAAGTCAGAAAAGAAAGGATGTTGAGGCACATGGAGATGCCTGGGGAGCCCCAGTGGCCAACATGAATATCACTGGAGAAACACAAGGAATATCACAGCACCTGAATATTAGCAATCCACATGGCTAGGTAAACACCTGTGAGCCCTTACTGACACAGATAAAGTACTAAATAACCACTTGGGTGGTTGGGGCTGGGGAAGGAACAGCTTCCCTACAGAATTCCAACTGACAGGAGCAGAAGGAATGAGAAAAACAGACCATCTGGGCTGAACAGATACGGCAGTGACAACAGCAAGCAAGACCCCTGATGGATGCCCTAAACCCGGGCAACATCTGTGAAACCTAGCTCCCATCCCAAGATGAGATGGTGGAGAAAACCAAAGATGTCACCCTGACCAAGCATCATGGTTAATGTCATTGGCAAACACCACAAGCTCCCCACTCCAGGCCTTGAAGTGGACAAAGTGCCACATCTGTGAGGCTCCTTAATCTAACCGTGAGATGACACCAGATAATCCACGATCACCCATTCTCTTTGGAGGGTGCCTGAAAGGGAAGCCTAGTATACCTCCCCAAGTTCAGCCAAGTGACAAGCTGCACAAAGTGAATTTCTATACTGTGATCATATTTATGAGATGATAACATTCGGGGCGACAGGTGAGGGGTGTGTGGGAGCCCCCGGTTTTTACAAATTTCCTGTAAAAAGCAATTTTTCTGTAAATCTGAATATTTTAAAATTTGTTTTATCATGAAAACTTTTAAACACAAAAAAATCCTCAAGTGTTAGAGCTTAATTTTTCAGATAACTCCTTTGCACAGCATGTCCTCTGGTGTTCAAACCCAGGTCCCCAAGCTCTGGTGTGGGCAATGGGTGTCTGGTATGACCACCAGCAGGGCAGATATGACCCATAGAGGGCGATGAGGGAGGGTGGGTAGTGGCCGTGCCCAGGGTAGGGCTGTGAGAGGGAGACCCTAGAGCTGCCACAGGGCTGATATTAGACTCTGACCTCCTGCACTCCTGACAGATGGTTTTCCCGGGTTGGGAGGCCCCACCTAAGTACCTGCAAACAAAGACCCCAGGGGGAGCAGTAACCAACTGGATACTCAGTGATCTACCACCCACTCCCTAGGCTCTCTGGCTCATGTGCAAAACCAAGGGATGGACCCAAGACCCTGAGGTGGCAAAAGAGAGAGTGAAAGACCTCACACAGGAAGCTGGAGTCAGGCCCACCCTGAGCCCAAGTGGGGACTCCATATCCATACACAGGCAGGGAGGAAGCCAGGGAGATGATGACCCTGGGGAACTGTTCTACATCCCACAGGGTAATTGGGAAAACTCACCAAAGACAAAAATGGTTCTGCTTCTGGCAAGCAATAAAAGTCACACAGCTCATCTCCTTTTTCTTCCCTCTCTTTTTTTTTTTAAGATAGTGTCTCACTTTTTTCTCCTCGGTGGAGTACCGTGGCATCACAGCTCACAGCAACCTCAAACTCTTGGGCAATTTTCTTGCCTCAGACTCCCAAGTAGCTGGGACTACAGGTGACCGCCACAACGCCCGGCTATTTTTTGGTTATAGTTGTCATTGTTGTTTGGCAGGCCCGGGCTGGGTTCAAACCTGCCAGCTCCAGTATATGTTGCTGATACCCTAGCCTCTGAGCTACAGGCACTGAGCTGTCATCTTTTTCTTTTTGCTTTGGCCACCAGGAAACTCAGGGCTCAAGTTCAGTTACCAGTTGGTATCCTAAGGCTGCAGGTTTAGATTCACTGCTTCCCCTATTCTTATATACCTTCTGATTTATACAACAGTAGGAAATGATTCCAGAGAATGTACAGTATGCTCTGGACACATGAAGACTTCAAATGGTGCATCAATTTCCCCTTGCTACCATTAAGAAACTACTATAAATTTCATGGCTTAAAACAGTGGTTCTCAACCTGTGGGTCGACCCACAGGAACTGTATTAAAGGGCCATAGCATTAGGAAGGTTGAGAACCACTGGCTTAAAACAATACAAATAGTCTGGAAGGCAGACTATTGATGTTGTGATTTTATTACAACCCCAAGTCTAAAGTGAAGGTGTGGCAGGGCTGGTCCTTCCTAAAGGCTCCCGGGGAGAACCCATCTCCTACCATTTTCAGTGTCTAGAAGTATCTAGAGGCCACCTGCACCCCTCAGCTCAGGGCCCCTTCCTCCACTTCACAGCCAGCAGCACTACATCTTCTAGTCTCTGCCTCTGACCTTTCTGTCTCCTCATATAAAGGACCCTGTGAGGACACTGGGCTGCCCAGTGATCCAGGAAGATCTCACCATTTCAAGGTCCTTCATTCAATCCCATCTGCAGAATCCCTTCTGCCATGTGAGGTGATATATCTACAGGCCCAGGGATTAGGATGGGAACGTTTTGGGGGTGTGACTGTATACCCTGTGCAGAGAGGGCTCCTCTGGTGGGTACAGCTGTGAAGGCCCTTGAGCTCCAGGTTCGGGCCTGGTAGTCACAGGGAGGTGAAGGAAGTTCCCCTCACACCTGCCTCTCCTTACACACAGCCCAGGGTCAGCTTCTGTCTGAAGAAGGTTCTGCTGTTCTGCAGGGAGATCTGAAGAGGGAAGGTGGACAGTACTTTTGGACCATGCAGTCAGTAAATATTGGTTGGATGGATGTGGCCATGCTCAAAGGAGAGTAAGGACTGGCCCTGTGCTGCCTAATGTGCAGTGAAAAGAAAGGTTTAGACTGGGGCTGAGTGAGCAGATACAGGGCCCAGGAGGGGGTCTGAGCTGAGAAGTCATGTCAGTTACTAGCAGGGAGGTGGAAAATACATTAGAGAAAGGGGTAATAGGGGTGCGGTAGAGAGAGAGACAGAAACAGAGACAGGGAGAGAGAGACAGACACAGAGAGAGAGGGTGTAACAGAGAAACAGAAACAGAGAGAGCATGAGAAATAGAGAGACAGAGACAGATGGAGACACAGAGAGAGACACAGAGAAAGGGAGATGGAGACACAGAGAGAAAGAGGGAGAGGCAAGGAAAGAGGGAGAGACAGAGACAGAGGGAGAGAGACAGAGAAGAAAGACACAGAGAAAGAGAGAGGAGAAACACAGGTACAAAGAGAGGGATAGAGAGAGAGGGAGGGAGAGACAGAGAGAGAGAGAAGAGACAGAGATCAGGGAGTGTGTGAGGACAGGTCGAGGGCAGGGCAGTGGCCACGGGGAGTGGAGCTGATGTTACTCTCATGAGGAGGGATAGCAGGGGAAAGGAGGGTAGAGGGCTCCCCTAGGCCTCACTCTGTATGTTCCCCATGATGACACAGCACAGACACTGGCTCTGGACATGAGCCTCCCATGCCTCATTTTCCTCCTATGTCCAGCTGGGATGATGAACAGCCAATCACTCCTTGGGTGAGGCCAGAGCCCAAGTGCACCCTGGCTTCCCCAGCCTGTGCCACTCAAGCCCCTCTAAACACAGAACCTGGACACACATGGTACCGGCTGTGTGCCTGAGCAAGGGCCTGGGGCTGGTGTTCCCGGCATGTCCTCTAGAGTCCTAGCCTTGGGTTCTTCACTTCCGTCAAGAAGAAATGGACATAGGGAGGAGGGTGGGAGGGCTATGAGGGAGTCTCTGGAAACTCTGAGAGGCCTCCCCTAGGGAAGATAAGGAACTGTGCATTCCTGCTATCTGAATGGATGTTATGTGGGAGCTGGGTCCACTGGCCCCAGGAGCAGATGGGACAGAGAGGAGTTTGGAAGGAGCTTGGGGCCTCTCGAGCTGGCACAGGCTGCCCAATGCCTTTTGGCAGCCACCAAGCCAGGGTAACCAGAAGCATCCTATGCACCTGTGGCCAAGGGAAGAGTATAAACTCACCAAGGGACCTGGAAGCACCATAGGGCAGTATCTACAGGCAGATCCTTCTCACAGGAGGTGGCTGTGCTCATCTTATGGTTTCCTTGTTGGGGAGGGTCCCAGGCCCAGGCATTCCCTGAGCAGCCTGCAAGGGCAGGAGACCTATACAGTACCCTCCATTCACCCCGCATGGTGGGGGTCACATCAGAGCTAGTCCTGCTAGGCTGAGACACTTAGTATGTCCCTCTCCTGAAGCAGCCACACACAGCACCACCAATGGGGCAGTTTGTGAATACAGAAATTCATTCTCTCCTGGTCCTGGAGGCAGAGCCCAAGACTCAGCTGCCACAGGCTCCAGGGGACCCCTGCCTCTCCCAGCGCTGGGGTCTCCTGTCTTCAATCTGTGGTTGTTCTCTCTTTAGCACTTCCTGTGTCTCCTATGGATGCTTGTCATCAGATTTCAGGGCAACCTTAGCTCATGTTCACCTGACTCAAGTATATCCCCAGGGAGCCCCACTTCCAAATAAGTTTCCTTGATACTAACATGAATCTAATAGGAAGACACATGCCCATATGAAAGAAAAATACAAGTATATTCAAGTCAGGAGATAGGAGAGGAGGGAGGGGGATTGGCAAGCACTCACCTGATGGGACACATTGTGAGGGTGTATAACACACCCCCAGGATGAAGTGCTCAACTTCCTCAATTATAACTTGAACTTTACTTTAGAAATGCGAACAATGGGCTTGGCATCTGTAGCTCAGCAGCTAGGGGCACTGGCCACATACACCAGGGTTGGTGGGTTCGAACCTGGCTGGGCCTGCCAACAACAATGACAACTCCAACAACAACAAAAGAACAGCTGGGTGTTGGGCGGTGCTTGTGGCTCAGTGAGTAGGGCGCCAGCCCCATATACTGAGGGTGGCGGGTTCAAATCCAGCCCCAGCCAGACTGCAACAAAAAATAGCCGGGCGTTGTGGTGAGCGCCTGTGGTCCCAGCTACTCAGGAGGCTGAGGCAAGAGAATTGCCTAAGCCCAAGAGCTGGAGGTTGCTGTGAGCTATGATGCCACAGCACTCAACCAAGGGCAACAAAGTAAGACTCTGTCTCTAAAAAAAATAATGAAATAGCCGGGTGTTGTGGCAGGCACCTGTAGTCCCAGCTACTTGGGAGGCTGAGGCAAGAGAATCGCTTAAGCCCAAGAGTTTGAGGTTTCTGTGACCTGTGATGCCACGGCACTCTACTGAGGGCCACATAGTGGAACTCTGTCTCAAAAAAAAAAAAAAAAAAGGAAGAAAGAAATGGGAACAATATAACCTAACCATTTGTACCTTCGTGTTAACCTGAATTAAAAAATCAAAAAAACAAACTAACAAAGCCAAGGTCCCTACAGAGATTTCAAGTAGCCACAGACCTCCTGGTACGCCAGTCATCCAGTCCAGACTCCAAAAGTCCCGCCACAGCCTGTGAGTGCAAAGAACTAAGGCCATCCAGTACAAGCTGCTGTGGCCAGCCTTGTTCTGGTCAATCCACCAACTATGGCAAGACTGGATCTGTTTTCTCTGGATCTGGCTGGCTTGTGGCTGTCCCTCCCAAGCTTTGAGGATTGGGCAGATCCCATCATGCCCCACTGTACATGGGGGAAACTAAGGCTCATAGGACATGAGCCCTGGGTGCCCTCTCACCCCAGGTACCTTCTCACCACAGCTCCCAGACTGTGTGCCCAGGCACCTGGAACGTAGCTCTGTGTACTTTAAATTTCCAAGGGAAGCGCATGGGTATTGTCAATAAATCTTATCCTTGTAGCGCTGGGTTTTCCAGGATAACCGTGGCGAGTCCAGGAACCTCCTGAATCCTGTATGAGGCCTGATTCCACAGGGGCAAGGTATGAGGGCCATAGGGGCCATGGGGACCACCTAATGGTGGGTGCATGCCTCTCCCACCAACCATCCTTATCCTTCCTTCCTTCCTCAGGTAACCTCTGACCCTATTCTCCTGCCTAGAGATCACTCTAGTGCTCATCTTGGCTTTGGTGATCCAAGGTCACCAGCTGGGCAGGCCCTCCCCAGTCCCTCCCATTGGGGACAGAGGCTACTTGGGTTCTCCTACCTGAGGGAAGTCACTGCTCTTTGGCAGGAAGCTGGAGGCAGAGGCCGCAGGGGTATAGCTGGTGTCTGGGCAGGGCTGGCCACCCAGGAAGGAGGTGGAGCTCATGAACTGGCTGGAGAGGAAAAGGATGACAGTGACAGTCAGGCCTAGAGGCATGCTGGGCCCACCACCCTGACTTCCTTGAACCTCTGGGAGCTTCAAGGAAGTTGAGGTGGTGGATCCAGCACAGACCACGCCATGGCAGCTGCACCCAGAAGCTCTGGTGAGGCCCCCCAGGAGACAACTGTGGAACACACCCAGTCCTGGCAGGCCCCCTTGGATCTGTCCGAACTGGACACAGAGCCTGGCCTCATGTGCAGCATAGAGGGTCTGGAGCACCACCCTGACCTTCCTACTCTATAAACAGGACAAGGATGCAGGTTCACGCAGCCTCAGGAGGGACTCTAGCATCTCTTGACACTCAGCTCGCAGGAGGGCCCCAGCCATGGGGTACAGAAGCCAACCCAAACCCTGCCCTGAACTAAAGGCTTAGTTCTTTGCACTACCAGGCCATCCCTCTCACAGCCCCTTCAGCCTACACCTAACTCACAGCCACAATGGGGCAGAGGACAGAACCACCCCAGAAACCCAGAAGCACCTTCCTCCAGGGAAAGGGTCCCATCATGGTCTACCCACTTGTGGGTGCCTCTCCCTAGACCTCAGGAATTAAACCCCCTGCCAACTGGGAGGGGTGGACAGTGCTATACAAAACTGTCTCCACTCAGGACCCCCAAGCTGGCCCCCCCAGTTCCTGAGGAAGAACTGAGGAAGAGGCTCAGCCACCATTCTTAGGGGCCCTGCCCTGACACCAGGTTTCCCAGGGTTCTCCCTCCAGAAGCTTCGCTTCAGCAGGGCCTGGGTGGGGCCCTGGATGGAGGGAGTCTGTGAAGAACCACTGGCAGATAGCAGCACCTCTGAGGTACCCTGTGGGTTTGCTAAAACTAACAAGAAAGCAGCATCCACTCCTCCCCTCCTATGTTTTTGGAATAAATCCCCCAATTCCATCCTCAGAATCCTGCAGAGGCTGCTGCGTCCTTGGCCCAAGGTGCCCCTATCAGGCCTACTCCCCTGGCAAACTCCTAATGACCCTTCAAAACCCAGCTCGGCATGTCCCACTCCTCCCACCCCATGTCGCCCCCACAGTGGCCCTCTCCCCTGCTGCATTCTGGCTAACAAGGATCCCAGCTGGTCACAACACGGGATTCCAGAAAACAGCCTCAGCTGCCTCTGTGCCTGGTCCTGGAGAGGATTCTGTGCCAGGACCCTGTGCCCTGCCCACAGCCCTTGAGTGAAGTCCCAGGGGAGGTACGGTAGGGATGGAACCTGTGCTGAAGCTTGGCCAAGGTGAGACACTTACTGGTTGTCGCTGGAGAAGACTGGAAAAGGCGGTGGTGGTGGTGACAAAGTGTTCCACCAGGGATAGTGCAGCATGGTGTTCTGTAAGAGGGGGGCAGGCATCAGGCACGGTAGGAGGGGAAGATGGTGACCCTGCAGCACAGGGTCAGAGTTCAAGAGGTAGGGAGCAAGAGCTGTGTTCTAGCCCCTTAAAGCTGTAGCACCTGGGGAGTGCTACTTAACTACTCTGTGGCTTAGTTTCTCCATCTGCATGAAAGACCCTCACCTATGCCCTATAAGAGGAGACCCCCTCAGAGGGAGAGGGATTGGGATTAGGGGCCCATTGGCTTCTTAGTATGCCCTAAGAACCCCAGGCTACTGTTGGGTGTAATAGGGGGAGGTTCCAAGGTCTTCTCAGAATACACAGGGGACTGGGGTTCCAGGGAGTCCACTTTGGGAAATGATGGCCAGTGGCCAGGAGGATGAGCCAGAGCTCAGCAGGGATACGAGGGGCTCCTGGCCCCAGCTCCTGGATCGGACAGGACCATAGACACACTGAGCGAGCTTTTATCTGCCCAGACCTCAACCAAAGTCTTCGGAAGAAGCTCACTGTGCCCTGATTGAGGATCCAGACCTTATACTGGCCAAGCAACAGAAGAACCCCTTAGGGTGGTTGTTGCCCTGTTCTTCCAGTTTTTGCACAGATTACAAAATAAAGTTTATCTAAAAAAAAAAAAACAAAAAATAAAGAACCACTGGCTCCACCCCTGCGCCAAGGCCAGTGGCCTCCAGGCTTCCTGTGCTCTAACACTATCAAGAACTCCATGAAAGCCTCTATAAGGAAGCAGGGCCACTGTGGCCTGCATGAGGTCTCCCCAGGCCTTGGCCTTATATTCCAACTCACATTTGCCTGTGCAGGAGAGAGAAATGCAGCCCCAGAAAGGGATTTGGTCTTTCTAAGGCAATGAGGTATATCCAGAACACTCTGGAGCAGAACTCTGATACCAGAGCCCTCTTGGCCTCCTGAAAAGAATCAGAGTAACCAATCAGGGTACAGAGGCCTCAAGCCAGGCTAGTCAGGGCAGCAGGTGAACTGAATTGTGGCTCCAGAGTGGTGCGGAGGGCCTCAGAAGTCAGAGTGGGAAGTACAAGGGTCCTAGGCTCACCCAGCATGCTCTACCTGTGCCCAGGCCCATTTTTGGGGAGCTCCCAGGACAGAGGATGCCCAGGCAGGCTGGAGGCCTCAAACAGGCACTGGGACAGTGGAGACAGTACAGATACTCTCTACCCACCACCCTGGCCTCAACCCCAGCTTGTGGTTCTGCTGGAGGGTGCCATCAGGGACACCCCAGCCCTGCTCTCAGGGTGGCAGGCCAATCAGAGCCTGTCTGGGGATTTCCCACTGGCAGCCCAGAGAGGGTGGTATTGCCTTCAGAGGGCAGGCCCTAGTACATGATTGGTCCAGAAATAGGCACCTGACTTTGACCAGTCAATCAGAGCTTGCCTAGGGATTTTCCACCTGGAGACAAGAGAGGCCACACTCTCCTGTCAAGCAGCAAGAGTCTGCTCCAGGGTTACAGGGTCTCCTCCTCACTCCCCACCCTAGTCCCCAGTGCAGTCTGTGGGGCAACCATCACAGACACCCTCTACAGCCCCAACCTCAGGAAGTCTTCCCACAGTGTTCTGACTGCCCAGAGGTACTAGAGCCAAAACTGGGATTCAACCCAGCACCTCTCATATCAGGGTCCCTATCACAAGCCCAACATCCCAAAACAGATTCTAGTTTCTGAGCCCCTCTGAGCCATGTCTTGGTCCTCCCAGCTAACCAGGTGGACTTTGAGTCCTGGCCATTGCTCAGCTTCCTGAGTCACCATACAGGGGACTCAGCAGGAGCTAAGGGAAAAGCTCCGTCTTCTGAAAAACTGGCAGGCACTTTTTCTGGCCCAGGAGTTCTATTTCAGAAACACACCCCCAGGGCCTAATCCATGAGCAGGGAGGAAAACTCAGCAGCACTATTTATAGCAGCAGAAAATTGGAATCTCCCCAAAAGCCCAACAATAGGGAAATAATTAGGCAAATTATGGCATATGGAGATGAAGGAACCATCCTTGAAGATCAGAGGAAGAATAGGAAGGTGGCCATGACAACTTGCAGGAGGAAGTTGGAGGGAGGCTGGAGAGGTGGAGAGTATAGGGAAGGACACCAGACACAGGAGGGGAGGATAGAGGGGAAGTTGGATATGGCAGGACCTTGAACCCTGGTGGAGGTTGGATATCTGCCAAGTCTCTCAGAAGGAAGCAGGGCCTGAGAGACTTGGCGGATGCTGCAAGAGACACTTTCTTTTTTAAAAAACCCACAGTTTATTTAGCTTTTAGTTCTTCCAAAATTGAAAATATCAAGTCCTACTGCTAAAGAGAAAAAAACAAACAAACATAAATCCAAGACCCCTCCCCACCTTCTCTTATAGTCACAGAACACGAAAGGAACTACAGTGAGACAGGTGGGTGCAGAGAACCAGAAGGGAAGAATGGCAAGATAAACTCCCCCAAATACTTAAAAGCTGTTCAACAGAAACTGTGATAAATACAAGACAATGCAAGACAAGTAGAAATAAGGAGCAGCAGTAATGAGAGGCTGTGTTGCAGATATGGCCTCCCTTCCTCTTCTCTTTCTTCATTAGGGTATTCTAGGTCCAAGGCATGACTTGCCCCTTCCAGATTTAAATGTTGACACCTTTGAACCTTTCTCAAAATTTCACTAGAAGCAGTATATGAGGCACACCATTCTTCCTCAGATGTATCAGAAGAAAAAGAAGACAATGGTAATTTTGCCTTATTATCATGTACCATGTGTGAATTTGCAAGGAGAAATATGCAAGAGACACTTTTTTTTTTTTTGACACAGAGTCTCAAGCTGTCACCCTGGATAGAGGGCCATGGCTCACAGCTCACAGCAACCTCCAATTCCTGGGCTCAAGCGAGTCTCCTGCCTCTGCCTCCCAAGTAGCTGGGACTACAGGCGCCCGCCACAACGCCCGGCTATTTTTTGGTTGCAGCCGTCGTCGTTTGGCGGGCCCGGGCTGGATTCGAAC
>CAUYRH010174256.1:0-12903 GCA_963574655.1 Perodicticus potto
TTTTTGAGACAGAGCCTCAAGCTGTCGCCCTGGGTAGAGTGCCATAGCATCACAGCTCACAGCAACCTCCAATTCCTGGGCTCAAGCGAGTCTCCTGCCTCCACCTCCCAAGTAGCTGGGACTACAGGCGCCCGCCACAACACCCGGCCATTTTTTTTTTTGTTGCAGCCGTCATTGTTGTTTGGCAGGCCCAGGCTGGATTTGAACCCACCAGCTCAGGTGTACGTGGCTGGCGCCTTAGCCTGTTGAGCCACAGGCGCCGAGCCCAAGTGGAGATTTTCTTGCCTATCTCCCCTCAACCGCCCCATCAGTTAAGAACTACTGATTAGCTCTTTGGTGCCCACACTTAGGGTAAAAATAAAATCCTTAGGAGGGCAACAAGGCCCTCCCACCAAGCCTTGTCGTCCCTGGCACCCAGCCCATCTTCTGCCTTCGGGCACAGTAACCTTTCTTCAGTTTCTGAGCCTTGCTCCTGCTGTTCCCCTGCCTGGAACACCCTTCTTCATCCTTCAAGTCTCAGATACCACCTCTTCCCTGACTCTTCCCCAGGCAGAGCATGTTGCTCTTTCTCTGGGTCCCAAAGCCCCTGTGCTTGTCATATCAGAGCATTTATCTTAGGTGTATTCTCGATGTTTCTGTGGGAGGTCTCTGAAGGCGCCGTCTGTGTTCCCCCCACTCCATGCTGTCCCCTCAGCACCAGGCACCTTTCATGGATTCCATTGATCCCTTTGCCAAATATGTGTGGGGGACCCACTTAGTGTCAGGTCTGGAGGCCCAAACGGCCTGAAAGCAGACCTGTCCCCACCCTCATGGAGCTGCCTCCACCAAGTAGCAGGTGACAGAGGTCAATGACAGGGAAGTGTTGCAGCATGTGAGCCTGCAGTGGCAGCCTCAGAAGTGGCATGAGGAAAATGTGGTGGGGTTGGGCACCTTTAAGATGGGCACTGGGGGGGCCGGGCGCGGTGGCTCACATCTATAATCCTAGCATTGGGAGGCTGAGGTGGGAGGACTGCTTGAGTTCACGAGTTCAAACTAGGCTGAGCAAAAGTGAGACCCCCCCACATCTCTTTAAAAAATAGCTAGGCATTGTGGCGGGTGCCTATAGTCCCAGCTACCTGGAAGGCTGAGGTGAGAGCATTTCTTGAGCCCTAGAGTCTGAGGCTGGTGATGCCATTGCACTGTACCCAGGGCAGCTGAAACTCTATCTAAAAAAAAAAAAAAGATAGGCATTGGGGGTAGCTCTCTAAGGACGTGACACATGAGCTGTAAAATCATGCCAAGGGTATGGATGGCACTTTGTAGGCTGTCAGAAATACTATGAGAGGAAGAGGAGCACGTGAGGAGGCCTAGCCCTACTCCCTGGGAAATCCAGCAACCATTTGGATGAGAGCTCTGGGGCAGATCCTGGGTTCGAATCCTGACTGCAAGACCCTCACCTCTCTGTATCTCATGGTTAGGTGACCAGATAAATTATTGTCCAAATAGAGAAAGCAGGTGGAAGAGGACACTTACTGATTATGCCAGGACAGCCTTACTAATTACTAAGCCTGGGCCGTCCTGGACAAATGGGCTATACAGCCTCCACCCCCGCTGGGCCATGGGACAGCAGCAACTCCCAGCAGCTCTGCTCATACAGTTGTTGGGATGGAATGAGTTAACCCCTGGGTTGCACTTTGATCGGCACCAGCACATGCCACGTGCCCAATTATTGTTAATTGTTATTATTTTATCTCTCCCTTGCACATATTGCTCAGAGGAGAGGGTCAGGGAGACAGAAAAACATCTGAGTGTGTCTGAGCCCCACTGTGATCTGTAGCTAGAGGGGAGCATGGGGGAGGTAGGGTTGGCGGGGGAGAGGGGGGCTCTGCAAAGGTCTCTCGGAGGAGAGGGGATTTGAGCCGGGTCTGGTAGGGAGGGTACAGTTTCCATAGACAGAAATAATGGGTGAGATGCATGTGGGGATGGGTGAGGGTTCAGATGGAAAACGGAGGGCCAGTCTGGGGAGTCTAGATAGAGTGAGGGTACATGGGAGGGGTGCAGGGCTCTGGGAAGCTTGTCAGATCTGGTCCTGGGGAAAGGTCCCTCCGTTCCAGCAGGAGACCTGGTCAGGCAGCTGCGGGGCTCTGCCAGACCAGTGTGGAAACTGCATTGGGCCATCAGGCGGTGAGGCCACTGGGGAATGTGATGAGGCTGCTGAAACGGCTGGGCCCAGCGGGAGAAAGGGGGCCCCTCCCCTGACAGGGGTGGGATGTGGCTGTAGCTTCCCAGAAAGCGGGTCTGGTTCTCCTGATGGAGAGAGACCCGCTGATGAGGTTTGGATTGGAAAGAAGGAACCAGAGAACTGGAGCAAGGCCTGCTTCTGGGGCCGCCTGGGGCTGCTCAGGGAAAGAGTGCCAGGACTGGGCAATGGGCTGGTCCGAGTGGGAGGAGGGGGTCCGCATCCCAGCCAGGGTGTTCTGCCTGAGCCCTCCTCCCTACAGATGGACACGCTGAGCCCCAGTGAGAGTAAGGGACATGCCTGGGGGCCCACAGCCAAGTAAGGGTCTCTCCCTAGCTTCCTGAGATGAGCCCCCACAGTCGCCAAATGTCACTCTGCAGCAGGCAACGGCCTTTTCTCAGATCCTTTTCTGTCACCTCTGGGCTTTGGGCCCTTGGTCTGGTTACTACAACCTTGCTGAGCCTCAGGGTCCCCATCATAAATCCTTGCACAAGGGTCATTGTGATCATTTAGTAAGACAATGTAGTCTCAGGCTTGGCATGGTCCCTGGCACATAGTAGGTCTTCAGAAATGCTTGGTTTTTTTTTTTTCCTTCCTTGCTTTCATGTACCTCCCAGCCAGCGAGAGTTAGGGCCATCCTCATGGCACTTAGCACTGCCACCCCACATCTGACTCCACTGGGCCTTCAGGTCCCCAAAGTCAGGCCCCCTCTCCCTCATTTGTTTATTGAACAGTATTTATTGAGGGCCTACTGGGTGCCAGGCAACTGTTCTGAGGCAGGGGCAATCCAGGGCTAAGGACTCCCACACTTCACAGCATGGCACATTCACCCTGTTCTGGCAGCATCTACTGTTACCCAGGCCCCATCCTAGGCCCCAGGCCACAGCTGGAGCTGAGTGGGTGTGAGCCAGGAGGTGAGGCAGAAAGCTTAGCAGCCCTTTTCTCTAGGATTTGCTAATTAATTAGAAATCTGAGCCTAGTGCCTGCACACTGTTTTAACTTGCTAGCCAGACCCAACACCCCTGTAATTGCTTCTGGGCTTTGTTGGGTGCATCAAAGGGCTGCCAAGTCCCCTGCAGCTGAGAGCCCAGAGAGGGCAGCAGGCCCACTTCCCAGCTGAGAAGACTGAGATGAAGAAGATGAAGGTTCTGCTTGGAATGGGAATGAGAGCACGGCTGGTGTCATACCCCTGGCTGTTCGTGATGGGATAGCCAAGGCCTAAGATGGTGTTGGAGGCAGAGGAGGCTTGTCCTGGTCCCCTGGGGCCCAGGTGTTGAAGGGGAGACTCAGACCCCACCCTCAGAGGTCTGGAGTCAGGGCAGGGCCAGGCTGTCCTGGAACCCTTCTTTCCATCAAGTTCTGGTAGACTCCCACTTGAACTTGGCCTCAGCTGGCATGGCTCTTCCTCCAGGAAGCCTGCCTGGGTCTTCCAGGCTGGGTCACGTGCCCCGCTCTGGCTTCTGTAACACCCAGCTCTACCTCCTCCTTGCTTGGGTCCTACTCTGTCACCACTGCTGCCCTCACCAGACCGAGAGCTCCAGGAGGGCATCTCCACGGCCGAGTGCCTGGCCTGGCTCAGAGCAGGAAGTCTATACTGAGGGAAGGAATAGAACAAACCGTCTAGGTGCCTGGGGTGGGGCACCGTGCCATTTGAGAACATGGGCAGGTTATAACACCTCAGTTTCTCCAGAACCAGTGCTTCTAAGACCTTATCTAGGGAGGTTCCCAGTGAAGGCAGAGAGGAGAGAGAGTGGCTCTGGTAATTCACATAACCTCTCTCACCTCAGTGTTCAAATCTGTAAGGTGGGAGAATAATAGTGCCCACCTCAAAGAGTTGTTGGAAGGATTAAATAAGCAAACACAGCAAAGCACTTAGAACAGTGGGTGGTGCCCAGCAAACCTTGTGTAAGTGTTTGCTGATACTGGATCTTAAATTCAAGCTAAATGTTCCTGCTGCTCTGGGCTCTGGGCTGGTTTGTTTGTTTTCTCACTGATGATATTAACTTTGATCACTTGGTTACAGTGGTGTTTGCCAGGTTTCTCCTCTGTAAAGTTACTTTTTCTTTTTTCTTTTAACCCTTTCTATACTTACACACCTCATTTTTTTCAGAGGGGTGTCCAGACCATACTCAAGGGAGCAGGAAATTAAGTATCACCTGCTGGGCAGGGAGAAGCCACATTTCATATTTGGCATTTGTCTGTAGGGAAGATTTGTCTAGTTTCCCTCATTGATTTATTCATCTTTTTATATCAGTATGTTCTCATGTATATTTAATACTTTGGAATCTAGTCTAATATTAGGTTATTTGTTTGTTGCCCAACTTGTTCCAGGTTTGGCCACTGGGAGCTCTTGCAGGTTGACTCCTGTGTCTGACTCAGCCCCACCTGTTAAGTTTTTGAGCATTTCCTCACTCTCTGACATTAGGATCTCTCTCTGAGATCCTTGTCCCCTGCCTCAGCCCTAGAATCAACCATTTCTCTAAGGCACTGTGGTCCCTTTTATGGAGAATGGTTTTAGCTGGGTGAATGTATTGCTATAGAGGTGTCACTGCCTCTAGATCCTCTAGAAGACAGATCTGGGTTTGCTTTAATTTAAAAATAAAGTTTCCCCTCCTACCAATCATAGGGTCCCCTGGAGACTGCAGACAGCTGCCCACTGCCCTCCTACCAATCGTAGGGTTCACTGGCACCGGAAGCCAGTCTATGGCCCACGGGCCTGTGCAATCTTAAATGCCCTGTGTCTTTCAGGGCTCCAAAGGGGAGGGAATATGAAATTACCTTCTCCCACGCTGGGCCACTTCCGTGTCCATCCCTGCTCATCTGTGAGGCCATTGGGTAGCTGAGCTGCTTTGGGAACCAGACTCAGGCCTGACCTTTGATGTGCCCGTGAAGCCCAGGTTGCTGTGGGTTTGCAAGCTGCAGGCTTAGCCCCTGCTGGACTGATAGCTTCATCAGTGATGAAGACAGTAGCCATAGCCCAGCCACAAAGCTATGGTGGTCAGTTGAGCCAGGCCAGGGCAGGCCAGCATCAAGCACCAGGAAGGCCTGACTCAGCTACCGTGGGCAGCACAACCAAGAGGCCCAGAGCTAACAGGAGAAAGGCCTGGCCCAGCATTCCCTGTATGCCTTCACCTCCCCCAACCTCAGTCCTAGCCAACACACTCTCAGTGGCCTGGGCTGCAACCCAGAGGGCAGCCAGTCTTCCTTCAGCAGTAGGGGGTCAGGGCAGAGCAGGCTAGCCTTGAGTCCCCAGGGCAAGCTGGGCACCCTTGGGCCCTTGCCAAGGTGCCCAAGATGGCTCTCTTCCATTTTGCCACAGCTCCAGGCTAGGGGTCAGGAAGCCTGAGATCCAGGCCTGCCTCTACCTGTGACAATAATCATGCCGCACCCTGCTTTAACCTTCAATGGCTCCCTATTTTCCCCAACTTAAAATCCCCACTCCTGGACCTGCCTTACAAGGCCCTGGAGACCTCTCCAGCAAATCATGTCATGCCTTAATAACACCAAATTGCTTGTGGTTCCCTTGCACAACTGTGTGGTTTCACACCCCCGCACCTTACTTGACCTGCATCAGCCCCTCTGCCCTGCCTTAATGGTTAATTCCTCCTAGTTCCCAAAGTCTCAATTATGGGTCACTTCCTCCAGGCAGCCTTCCTCTGGACCCCCGATCCTCTCTGCTCACCTGGTCATGTCCTTGGTCACCTGTGCTCGACCCATTCCTAACTCCTACTATGAATGATCTCCAATATGCAGGATGGCAACCTGGTGTACTAAAGGCGGCTTGGGTTTGAAATTGGGACCTTATCTATAAGAATATCGTCACCTTGGGATTCCCAGCCCTGTGTTCAATTCTGGCCTATGCCCCTAACTTGCTGTGTGGCCTTGAGCAAGCCTGGTCACCGGACTCAGCTTCAGTTTTTCTTTTCTATAAAAGGGGGCTGCCCACAAAACTCATACCAGAATGCTGAGGCTCTAGCAAGCCAAAACCTGTGAAAAGCTTTTGTAAACCATGGAGCCTTCCACGGTTGGTTGAAGAATCTATTTTGACAGCAACATGGAGTCACGTGGGAGGGAGGCTGATGGCTGTTCTGGCTATTCCACCTCCCAGTCCTCCAGGAGCCCTGAGATCAAACGTGAGTGTGGCCTGCTGGTGCTGGCCATGGAGACCAGGCTTGGTGGAGCCTGCCGCCTGATCCTCTGCCCACCTCCCACCTGCCCCTGCTTTCAGGGCTGCATGATGCACCTGCTTTTCACAGTGAGCCCTGTTTGAAAACTTGGGAGCCATGAGGTACCCTCCACACCCTCCTCCCATCCAGGAGGCCTCTCAGACCCCTCTCTGCTGCTCCCGAGACTGAAAGTCAAGATCAGTTTAAACCATCTGCAACTTTATTCCAGAGCAGAAATAAGTCATTTTCTAACAATAAATATAAAAAAAAATAATAAATTAAGGTTCGAAAAAAATACCCAAACAAACAAAACAAAATCATTAATACTGACAGAGTACTGAATGTTGTCTAAATGGCCAAGAGATGGGGCGAACTGGGAAATGGGCAGGAACCTCCTCTGGTCCCCCAGCCCCCTGGCCCCCATCCCAGGAATGTCTAACACAGGCCGTCCTCTGCCCCCAGCCCTGATGGGGCCCCCCTGCCACACACACACATTCTCTCCACAAAGTACAAAATATATATTAAAAAAACCCTCAACACAACCAAGCATCCTGTGAGGGCCCCAGGAAAAAAAAGAGTTCAGCTGTTTAGGGCTGAGGACAGGGCCTGGGGGTCTGAGGAAGGCACTAGAAGGACGGGGACCACTTTGGGTCTCACCCAGTCAAGTTCAAGATCTGCCCTCTTGTACTGAGGGATGGGGCTTGAGGTACCCTGTGCACAGGCCCTGGGCCAAGCCCCCTTCTCCCAAGATGATCTCTTATGGGAGAAGGTGAAGGGGAGGTCGGTTTGGAACAGTTCCGTGTGTCTGTCCAAAGGTCTCTGTGGGGCTCCTGCCCCTGGGGTGCTGGGAACATGGCGGTGCCGCTAAGTGCTTGGCCATCTGTCCTTCTTAGGGGAAGAGGGCCCCAGCCCAGGATCCCTGAGCGTCTCCTCAGTTCAGGCCAGGGTATGGTCCAACACCCCCCAGCAGAGGCCTCATGGGCATTAAGAAGGAACTGGAAATAAATAAGGTCCCTGGCAGCCTAGCGTGGTGCTGGCAGGGAGCCCACTCTGTTTCTTCAAGTATTCTTGGCTGACAGGGCGAGAGGTCCTGTCACGGCTCAGATGGGGATCCCCACTGTGTTCACCTGGTCCTTAAGTCCCAGAAGGCTGTAGGCGATACGCTTCTGGTGGCCAGGCAGCCGTACTCCGATCCTCTTGATGTCACTGTGGGTGGGGAGAGAAAGGAGAGTCAGGGCTGCAGCGGGCAACAGCCAGGCCACATGGGGGCAGCCAGGGAGGGGGCAGAGGGACCCTTAGGGACCTGGGAGCGAGAGAGCTCCAGTCAGGCAGCCTGAGAGGAGAGTCACACACCAAGATGGCCTGCCATCGACAAAGTCAGCAAAATGACAGAGGCCCTGACTCTGTGACGAGCTTCTGAGTTTTTTGTTTGAAACAGGATCTCACTCTGTTATCTGGGCTGGACCACAGTGGTGTCACCACAGCTCATAGCAACCTCAAACTCCTAGGCTAAAGCAGTCCTCTTGCTCCAGCCTCCCGGGTAGCTGGGACTATGAGCATGCGCCACCACAGTCAGCTACTTTGGGGATTTCTTAATGAAATCTTTGCAATTATCGGTGAAGCACCTGCATTTGCACATTAGAGAACTGAGGCTCAGAGAGGGAAAGTGACTTGCACAAGGTTACACAGCCAGGAGGTGGAAGAGCTGGGAATCAAACCAGCTGTGAACAAATGTTTCCCCTTCCCCCACCCCCATCTGTCCCTAATGTTCCCCCAGCCAAGGTCTGTTCTAGGGACATTGCTCAAAGCCACTCCACCCAAGCCCTCTTCCCATCCATTGCCTTGTTTCACCCTTATTCCCTCCAAGTTCCCAGGTCTGGTAAGTGGGGAGGGACTTGGGAAATACCTGCTGAGGGACCTCCAAGAACTGACACTCTGCAAATCTCTAGTGGGAGGGGCTTGCCATCAGGCCCAGGGACTAGGTCGCCTGAGGCAGGGGTCTTCCCTTATGGGATTGTACATGTGTAGCCCGATGGAGGGTGGAGGCCTCAGAAACCACAACCGAGCAGGGAGGCAGCATCTACCAGGCAAAGACAAGCCAGTGGCCGCAACCCTCCTTTCCCACCTCCACAAGGTACACTCCCCCCCCATGCGCCCTTCCAGGCCCCTCCATCCCCTCATAAAACCACTTACTAGCCCAGGAACCCGTAAGCAGGATGTTTATTGCTCACCTTGGGAGTTTCTCTCCTCCACCACCCTCACCCACCAGCCCAAACCCATGAAAACACCAAGGTTTTTACGGGCCGTCTCTTGGCTGTAAGTGGAGCTAATTACATGGTGTGACTCCTCTGTGCAATGCTAGAGACATGACTTTCCCACAGGCTCCGGGGCCCATGGCGGCCAGCAGGGCAGGGCAGGCCCAGGTGAGTGGGGGTGGCTGGGAGACCCCCAGTAGGGGCTGGCTGCTCCCACGGCAGGCAGCAGGACACCCTGAAGCTGGACACGTGGGAGGCCTTCCTAAGCTACCGCCCGGGTGGCCTTTCTAACTTACACAGCTGGGGGTGTTGAAAAAGCAGTGGCGATGCCCCTATTCCTGCACTCTCCAGTGGTGGCCTGGAGGAAACTTGGACCACCAAGGGAGGACGCACTCACTAAGAGGGCAGAATTCTGGTTCAAGCCCTGTCTCACTAAACATGATGCTCTGAAGTCTTCTGACCCTGACCCTGATGTAGGCTTTAAGAATCAATGGGTAATGTGAGCCCTAGGACAAGAGCGGAGAGTTCCTTGCCTGGGCCCCACACCCCCTCCCAGGGACCAGCATAGGGCTGGCACGTCCTGGTTGGGGGGGGAGTCAGCTGAATGAATGAAGGAATGAATGAACGCCACAGTGGGGACTAAGCCTCTGCCCAGACTTGTCTCCCAGAGCAGAGTGGTTCATCTCACAAGGTGGAACGGAGTTTGCTTCCAAGGCCTGTTTGGGAGGCCAAAGTCCTAGATGGGAGGGTGGAGGCTGAATTCTAGTCCTGGCCACATGTCAAAGCTTGGGTGGGTCAGGTCCTGCCTTTGTGCCTCAGTTTTTTCATGTGTACGTGGGAAGCTTCCATTCCATCCTCTTGACCAGCCTGTTCCTGCCCCCTTCCCGCCCCCTTCCCAGCCCCCTCCTTTCACAGAGCCCCCCGTACCTTCCCTTTCTCTCCTAAGCACCCCACAGCACACTGGGATGAGGGTCCCAGACAGGCCAGGGCCTGTGGTCGACTGCAGAGCATTCCAAGCTGTTCCAGCCCCAGCCTCAGTTTCCCCTCAGGGATGCAGGGCAGTCACACTCCCCTCCCCCAAGTCACATCCCCTCACAGGAGTGGGAACACAACACTGAAGCCACCTTTGCACCATCTGATTCTTCTTCTACCCTCCCAACACCAGCCCTGACTCCAAGAAGTCCGTACACCCAATGAGCATCTACTGTGCACTGGGCCTGCCTGCGAGAAGGGAGCAAGATCAGATCATCCGTTTGCTCAGCAACCCTTCCTCTGGCGCCAGGCCTAAGCTGGTGTGTGAGACCATAGGGCCCATCACCTGTGCCCTCCGCCCTAGCACAGGACACTGTCATCCTGACACTGGTCAGGGCCTGGTGTTGTGCTGAGCATTTTTCTAGGGTGCAACATTCGCCCCTCTCATTAGCTCCTTAAAAAATATTTGAAGCCATTAGTCTAATGTTTCTACAAACCTGCTCAAGCTGGGAAGAGACAGTGGCAAGGACCACAGGAGACCAAGAGCTAGTCCCTTGGGAGGGGTCCAAGAGGCCAGGAAGGGGAGGGAGTGGGACACTGAAGCCTGATCCCCTGGGAAAGGGGTGGGTTCTCCTGTGACCAGCTGTGAGCCTCCCATTGGGATTCAGGGTATGTGCAGATACAGGCTGAAGGTTTAACAAATTGCTTTGGGATCCCATGTATTTGGAAAGAATCGGAGGGGAAGGAGAAGGCAGTGGTGATGTGAGTCACTCCGGCATGCCGGTGGGGGGAGGAGGGAGCCCTGAATGACTTCCTGCCTTTATCCAGCCCTTTCAAAACAACACACACTCCAAAACACACACACACACACACACACACACACACGCGGCCTCCATCCATCCAAGACAGCCCTGTCCCTGCTCGTGGGAAAGGAATTGGCCAGGAGCACCCTGAGCTATTTTGGGACTCTTCTGAGAACATGTGTTTCCTACGAGCGCTTCTGCCTGCCCTCCGCTCTGGTCAATGAAGAGAAGTTGTGTTGTCCTTCGTGGGAGCCCATGGTGGGGACCAGCGGGCTGGTCCAGGTTCCCAGGAAAAAGGAGAGAGCCAAGGAATCCCGGCTTTTGCCCGTGGACCACGAGAGGACAGCAAGGGAGTGCAGGAGAAGAAGTGAGCAATGTGGATGAAACCCCTACTGTGTGCCGGGTGCGTCATCTGCCTCGGACCCATGTGATCCCCGCAATGGGAAATGGAAACCAAGGCTCAAAGCTGGATATAATTTGATCAAGATCTCCTGCTGGGAAGTGGCAGATGTGGGACCTGAACCCAGATGTGACTGCAGAGCCCATGCTCGTGACCTTGCCAGGAACTTGACAGCAAAAGAGATTCTGGGACCCGTTTCCCCTCTCTCCATCATATTTCTGATTCCCATGGCTAGCTGTCCCCAGAGGGGGCCCTGACCTTGGCCAGCAGGTCAGAGGCCCAATTGAGCAGTTTCCAGAGGTCTCAGAGAACATTCAAGCACAGGCTCAAATCCCAGAACTTCTGTGACCCAGAACCGCGGGAGGCCCAGCCTGTCTCCTCCATGCATGCGATTCCCAAAATCTCCCAGCCCCAGGGCCTGTTCCTGCCATGACCTTGGACCCTACACAAGCAGAGATGTTGGGATCCACCCTTATTTTTAGGCACAAAAGGCTAAGAGGATAATGTCTTCTCCTTCTTGGAACAAGAGGAGGTGTCCCTGCCAAGGCCATGCCGGGAAAGGTCCCTAACTATGCTGGAGCTGGGGAGGACAGAAGAGTTCCCACAGGGCAGCCTGACAAAGGGCCAAACCCAGGGCTAGCAGGGAGTTAGGGGTACTTCTCGAGAGGCTACATGGCAAGGCCAAGGGTCAATCCTAGGTGGAGAGGTGCCTAGGAGGCGTTGGCTGGGGACTCTCTCTCCAGGGCATCCCAGACAGGAATGCTGTCCCTAACTGGCTGTGTGACCTCAGCCACACCAGGTAACCTCTCAGCCTCAGTTTCTCCACTAACGATCTCTATTTTCCCTGTGCCCTGGACCATGGCTGGCCAGAGCTGGAACCCTACTCTGCCCAGTGGCTTTAGTACGTTGGGCAGGTCACTGTACTTCTGTGCACCCGGCTCTCACCTGTCCAGAGGGGACATAACAGGACCTGGCCTGCCGGGATCTCACAAGGACTGATTCAAAGTGCTCGAGCACAGAGCCGCCACATAGTCGGCTCTTGACAAACAGTAGCTCCTGTCGTGATTAAAATTACTATTATACTCCCACTTTGGAAAGACAGCCAGGAAGGGGTGGGCACCCAGAGCTGCTGGTAGCCAGCCTGGTTCTGTCCTTTCCTTCCCGAGAAGCCCCTCTCGCCAGAAGAGGAAGAAAGAGAAAGAGCAAAGAGGCAAGCTGGAGGGAGGGGGGCAGAGGCTGCCTCTGGAGGGGCCAGGGTAGGGTCTGACTCACTCATTGGTCATCTGCACCACCTTCTCAATGGCAGTGTAGCCGGCCGCCATGAAGTGCTCTGTGTACTGCTGCATCTTAATGGACTCGAGCCACTCGGACACTGTGCGGAAGGGCACGCCCTCTGAGCCGCTGGTGCTGGGCAGCCGGATGGACACCCTGGAACAGGAAGCACCAACTCCTATACCACCCCAACGTGGGCCCTGAGCCCACTGCTTCCTATCCTGGGCAATTCATTTGGCTGCCCTGTGCTTCAGTTTCCCCATCTGGGCAATGGGAAAGCTACATCAGCCATTGGGGATCCAATGAGACAGACAGCCTGGCACACTGGGAACTTTTGCTGTCCCTCGGCTCCTACTAACAAGACCATCACCACCCACTCACCACCGAATCATGAAATGCTACCAGCAGAGACTCAGGGTCCTAGGGTCACAATCCTGGCCTGGCCACTTGGCAGCCACGTAAGAGTGAATCACCCTGTGTCTCTTTATCCATCCACAGAAAGTGGATAGACCTCATCTCATAGGTTATTTATTTATTTATTTATTTTTTGTAGAGACAGAGTCTCGCTTTATCACCCCCGGTAGAGTGCCGTGGTGTCACAGCTCACAGCAACCTCCAACTCCTGGGCTTAGGCGATTCTCTTGCCTCAGCCTCCCGAGCAGCTGGGACCACAGGTGCCCGCCACAATGCTCGGCTATTTTATATTATTATTATTATTTTTTTTTTTGGAGACAGAGCCTCAAGCTGTCACCCTGGATAGAGTGCTGTGGAATCACAGCTCATAGCAGCCTCCAATTCCTGGGCTCAAGCGAGTCTC